>JABUQX010114693.1:7500-19363 GCA_015478945.1 Trachelipus rathkii
AACCAATTACATATTTTAATCATGTAAAAAGCTATTTTAATAAAAATAAAAAGAAAATGATAAAAAGAAAATTAAAAAAATTAGGGGTTTGTTTGACGGGGACAGAGGGACGCTTTCCTGCACCTGTAGGAGGTTGAGAACCGCACACCCAGCAAATACCAAAAAGAGTTGGGTTCCTGAGACCCTCCCTGAGGGGGGAAACAGTCCACCCTGTCGTTCCCGGCACCGAGAGACCCTGACTCCTGCCATCTTTGTGGTTTACCTTGGGTATTCCTTTAGCTAAAAAAAAAAAAAAAAATTAAAAACTGACGGAGTCGCAAACGTAACTGGTCCCATATATTTTTGAATCATGTTTTTCACCCTTTAAATTGCTGTTGGGATCATATACTAGAAATATATAAAAATCAAAAAATCAAAACTGACGGAGTCTTAAAACATAACAGGTCATATATATATATATATATATATATATATATATTTCGAGAGGTAATTGTGGAGTCCAGGTAAAGGCAAGCACGCATACAAGCAGGCATATATATATATATATATATATATATATATATTGCAATGTCGCGGGTTATATATATTTGGCCTCCCCTCGGCTCCCCACATGATGGGGTGGGGTGCGCAAACATGCATCGGAAACAGAATTTAGTTAAGTAGAAGAACATGACTTTAGTTGACCAAGAAAGCCCCCCCCCCCATATCAACTCTTCATAGCCTTATGTGCAAGCCCGTCGCAGCCAACAGCCTCCTCACTGTGGCATCTCGTCAGTGTCTGTGTTTATCTCCTTGGGCCAGGTCCACATTAATGTCCCCTCACAAAACCACGCCATTCACTTATAATATCCACCTCTCTCTCTCTCTCTCTCTCTCTCTCTCTCTCTCTCTCTCTCTCTCTCTCTCTCTCTCTCTCTCTCTCTCTCTCTCTCTTCTCTTCTCTCTCTCTCTCTCTCTCTCTCTCTCACTTGAACCAAACTCACATTCCTCTCCTTTAGAAGCTCAGACACTTATTTTACTTTTCTTTTGGTCTCCCAGCCGGTCGCTTTCCAACACACTCACCTCTATACAACCCCTTAACCAATCGACTACCATCCATCCTTTCCAATAAACCAAACCACCTTATAATACACTCTCATTTACTCATTTCGTCACACCAAACAACTCTCTAATACTTTCGCTCCTCATTTATCAATTTTTCTCACACCTAACAGGGCCCGTAATATATATATATATATATATATATATATATATATATATATATATATATATTTTAGTTATATATATATATAGTATATATATATATAACGATATGAAGGTAGCAAAAGATATATATATATATATATATATATATATATAAATAAATATATATATATATATGATATATTATATATATATATAAGATAGAGATATATATATTATACATATACATATTATGCTATATATATATATTATTACATATATATATTATAAGAATACATATATATGAATATATATATATATATGTGATATATATATATAGAGGAGTATGTATATATATATATATTATTATTATACATATATATTATTATATATTATTATATATATATATGTTGATATATATATATATATATATATATATATATATATTGGTTATTATTATTATACATATTATATTATATAATATTTCTAGGTATATATATATATATGTTAAGAGCATAGATATTATACATATGAAGCATATACATATATATATATATATATATGGAGTTATGAGCATACATATATACATATATATATAGTATATATAATCTAGGGCATATATATATATATATATATATAGATATATAAAGAGAAAGAGCATATATATATATATATGGTTATGGTATATAGTATATGTATATATATATATATATATATATATATATATATATATCTCTTTTAGCTCTAAACACCGTGTGTAACTATAACTAAAGTAATTCACATTCCCATTTTATGGTTTCCTCATAGCATAAACAGTGTAATTGAGGATGCATGTATTATGTATGGCAGGTATATATATATATATATATATATTATTATATATATATATATGAAGCATATATATATATAAGAGGTATGAGAGTAAAGTGCTATATATATTATATATATATAAACATATATACAGTATATATATATGTTGAGCATTATTAGCATATAGTTAGTTGAAGCATATATATATATATATATATATATATATATTGGTTAAGTTGTTGTTATTATTATGCTATATATATATATATATAAATATATACATATATTACTATATATATATATATATATATAGGTATATGAAGAGTTATTATATTATATATATATATATATATATACATATATTATATTATATATGTAATATTTTTATATATATATATATCTTTAAATAAATGACTGTAATCTATAATCGTTAATTCATTATCCCCATTTATGGCTTCCCTCTCATAGCATAAACATAATTAAGCCATGTCATTTTAAAATTCTCACTTTATAGTTTGAGAGAAATTTTTTTTTATAAAGATTTGGCAAAATGTGGCCTGAATTTTGCATTTTTAATATAAAAATCATCAACACTACAGACCAGTGTTGATAACATGATTGAATGAACTGATTACAGAAGCAACAATCATAATACGCTATGGACACACACTGTAAACTGGTCTAATTTTGTCTAGAATAAACATTTAATTTAAATAGAAATGGTAAATATTAAGAGTGCTTCCGAGGGCGTTTGAAGGTGAGCGGGAAGGTGGTCACGTGTGTCACGTAATCCCTGATTTCCCGGATCGGAGGTGCTTTTTATACCGTCATTTTGAATGTGAGATGTAACCTTTAAACTTACAAAGGACGCTTCGTTCGTTCAATGTCATTTCTTTGATCTGGTAAGCTCGAAGGTTGTATGCATCGATTCTGAAAATAGTGAACAATATCTTATTATAAAATAACGGCGATTATGAGTCATTGATCAGTTTTATCGGAAAAATACTCTTTTTTTAAAGTACCTCATATTCACCTATTCGGAAAGTGGAACTTTGTAGGATTGAAATCTCAGATCCATGATCCAATCACTTCACATATGCTACCTTAGTGGGGTGTAGGGTAGGCCTGAAGAAGTGATCGTAAAATTATAAGTTCAAAACAAGTTACACCTCGCAGTAGTTCCCCCAAACTTCTTCCTGTTCCTGCATCAAGATTGCTTAATTTGAGGAAGCTGCAGCACACACTTTGGAAACCACCGAGTTAACGTATTGACTACCTGCTTAGATGCACGAGTAGCTAAGGTAAGATCTTTATCCCGCCATATTCCACCCCTTTTTCTAGCCCTTTCATGTTTATTTTTTATATAATTTCAGACAAATGTTCTTATTATGCTTCGTCTCGACAATAGAGTTAGCTTCGAAAATATATATTCCTTGAAGTGGATTCCAGAAGTGAAAAGGCATTGCCCAGAAACCCCAATCATTCTCTGTAGGTTAGTTCACTCTTTTTTTTTCTTATTCTCTTACATTATAAAATATCATGTTGTTCAAAATATGATTTTTGAACATTCAGTTTTTATACATTTTCTGGTTCATGAGAAAGATTTAAAATGAAGAATATCGCTCTTAATTATGCTACCGGTACAGCGGGTACTTTCTTTGGAAAAATATTTATTTGGCAAATTCTTTTTATATTTTTTATATAAATTTATCTTTCATGAAGCTTAAAATTTTTAACAAAGTTAATTTTGGACTGGGAAAGTACTCGTCCAAACAACTAGTTTGATCTTAAATTTTCATGAAAATTTGACAACTGTCGTCAATCCCATTGAGAATGTCAAAAAGACCGAAATCTAATTTTAAAAAGAAAATATCTTCTAAATATAAAACTTCGTCTGAACACGAACCCATTACACGATATTCGCCAAACATTTCAACGAACTTTTTCAAGACGAAAATAATCTTTTTAATAATTTTAACGACGAATGCGAACTGTTACATTTAATTTATATCAAACGAAATCCCACGACGAACATTCGCCAAGACAAAAATGCCTGTTTTTTGCCTATTAAAAAGTTCGTTAAAAATGTTTGGCGAATACCGAATGTGTGTGCAGCTGCCTTTACTCGAGTTTTCACAAAGACGTGATAAAAATTTAACATTTAGTTCTTGTCTCCCTCCCTGAGAACGCCAAAGATAAATATAGACATTTACTATGCAAGTGACAGTGATATTTTTTTGGTTTGTTTATATGTTTTTTATTTGTTTATATGTCTTCCTTTCATTTGTTTATATTTTATTTATCTCGTTATTTATTAATTAGTGGAATATCGACTTCTCGAACAGAGAGAGAGCATAGTTATAGTATATATATATACATATGGTATATATATATATATATATGTTAGCAGAGATATATGGTAGAGAGATATATATATATATATATATATATATATAAGAGAGTATATATATATATATATATATATATATATATATATATAATCAGCTGTCCCTTGGTTCCCCATAACTGTGGGTAAGGTGCGCAAACATGAACCATGAATCCGAGGCATGCATGAGCAATTCTAGGGCATAAATAAGTGGTAGCGGGACCCAAACCCAGCTACCACTGTTTTTTTAGTTACCTCTTGCGACACGCAGAACGTACATTGTGGAAATTTTTTCTTCCCTCTCAAGTCCCTGTATTTGAAGAGCACTCATTTCAAATGTGCTCCCTCGTTTGTATATCTTGATTTGGCTCTCGTCTACATCTTTCCGATTCAATTCTTGCCGATCTGGTCGGGATTTCTCAGGTAACCGCACTTGTGAAATTCAACTCTTTTTAAAAACTCAACCTTTTCATATCTCCCTCTCAAAAACACCTCCCAACTTTCCTATCCCCTTCGACGGGTTAATGTCTCACCTGTAAACAACATAAACATTCTTTGACTGAACATAAATAGTGAATTGTCTTGGAGACCTCATATCACATCGGTTGCTAAACTTTCCTCAAAGAAGCGTGGAATTCTGTTCAGATTGCGTGAATTTTTCCTTCTGTTCAGTTACTCCAGTTATATAGGGGTCTTATTCGCTCCTGTATGGAATACTGTTCTCACATTTGAGGTGGATCCGGTTCTACCCTCCTTGAGGCTAAAGCTAAGAGACTTATAAACTGTCCCATACTTTCTGATTCCCTTGACCCTCTTTCTCTGCGACGTGATATTCGCGTCCCCATTCTTTTTCTAGGGTATTAACCAGCAGGTGCTCTCAGAGAATGTAATCCCTCTCTTGCATTCTCCAATAATCGCGACCCTCGTAACACAAGAGGTGCCTTACTCTCACATGAATATTATGTGAATATTGGAGACTTAAGAATCACTCGTTGTGGTGCCTCCTTTTTTTTCCAGCCACATCTGTTTTGTGGAACTTCTTTATTTTCATATATTTTCCTGCAGTATTCAATCTTCCTCTCTTTAAATCCCAGGTCTGATTCCACCTGAGAGAATTGGTGTTAGGCAAGGAAACTTGGTGGGTTCCACTTTCCTTTTTTCCTGAAAACAACTGCAGTAAATTTCGAACTCCATAGATAAATTTGACACTTGTTATTATCCTTTATACTGTGGTAATAACTTGGTAATTTTTTAGCACATCATGCATACTTATCATTTCAGTACTTTCTTATTTTCATTTTAACGTTGTGGTAATATACTTATCATCTTACCATCCTATTATAATTCTGACACATTTATTATCCTTTTATACTGTTGTAATAAACATAATTTCAGTACTATCATGTATACTTATCATTTCAGTACTTTATTATTTTTTACGTTGTGGGAATATACTTATCATTCTTACTATCATATTATGCACCTCAGGTACCAAAAAAGACATAAGAAACGCCATCAGAAATTTCTACCGCAAATGTGGACAAAAAACTATGCAAGAAAGAAGGACTCGCTCTATTACTTGGAATGCTCAGCCAAAACAGGCGAAGGGATGCAAAAAGTCTTGGACAAGACAGTTTTAGCCGCCGTTGGTCTAACGAAGAAGAAAGCCAAATGTATTATTATGTAATAGAGATATTATTATTATTATTATTATTATTATTATTATTATTATTATTATTATTATTATTATTATTATTATTATTATTATTATTATTATTATTATTATTATTATTATAATTATAATTATAATTATAATTTCATAATTATAATTATAATTATAATTATAATTATAATTATAATATATTATTATATATTATTATTATTATTATTATTATTATTATTATTATTATTATTATTATTATTATTATTATTATTATTATTATTATTATTATTATTATTATTATTATGATTATTACTATTATTATTATTATTATTATTATTATTATTATTATTATTATTATTATTATTATTATTATTATTATTATTATTATTATTTAGTGCCTCTTAGAAGATGGAGAGATAATGAGTGTGGATAAGGAAAGAAAGTTTTGTTAATTGAGAAATAATGTTTTTGCCGAAAGAAAACAAAACCAATTAATACCTAACTTAATTATAACTGATCGTCTATATATATATATATATATACATATTATATATAGTTATATATATATATATTATATATATATATATATATATATATATAGTTATTATATATATATATATATATATATATATATATATATATGTTATATATATATATTATTTCATATTTATATTTATATATATATAGCAGTATATATATATATATATATATTATATATATATATATATATATATATATATATTTATATATATATATATATATATATATATATATATAGCATATAAATATATATATATATATATTAATATATATTATATTACATATATATATATATATATATATATATATATATATATATATATATATATATATATATATATATATATAGTTAATATATATATTTATATATATATGATATATGAGTTATATTATTATATATATATATATTATATATATATATATATTATGCTGTTGTTAAGATATATAAGAAAGAGTATAGTTATATATATAGAGAGCATATATATATTATTAAGTTATTATATACATTTATATATATGATATATATATATATATGTTACATATATATATATATATAGTATATATTATATATATATATATATATATATATATATATATATATATATATATATATATATATACAACCTCCTTTGGCAAACCATTCCAAAATTTAACAACCCTATTGCTGAAAGAATGCTTTCTTATATCAAGATGGCATGCTTTCTTCTTAATTTTCTTCTTATGCCTGCCACCTGGTCTCCCGTCCGTGCTCTACTATGAAGAATTATTGGTCTCGTATTATCATTAGATGTAAAAATTTTATAGACTTGTATCACCTCTGAGAAATCGCCTTTCAACAGAAAACATCCTAACTCTGTTTGATGGAAAGAGCTATGAGGAGAGCCTGAAGGCTCTCCCTCATAGCTCTTTCCTCAAAACCCAGAAATCATCCTTGTTGCTCTACGTTGCACTCTCTAGTATTTTTAAGCCTTTAAATATAAATTCAAACTTGTAATAATACTCTATTATTACCTGGCTTAGCTATTATTATACAGTTTACTTATTACTTTGCTCTAAACAATATTGCAATTTATTATGCCCAGCATCTTATTAGCTTTATTCCTTGCTTCCAAACCCTGATTAGCTACATTCAAATTATTGCTTATATTCACACCTAAATCTTTTCTGGTCCACAGACTCAAGCCAATCCTTATTCATATCGTAGTTAAAACTTTATTTGAGAAACCTAGTGAAGAATCTACACTTTACGTTATTAAAATTCAATTCGTAACCATTCGCCGTCCACCCAAGAAGTTTATCAATATTATTCTTGAAATCTTTATACATCCTTCACTATCCCTAACTGTGAGGTGGCCATACTTTGGCATCATCTGCAAACTTAGAAACCTTGCACTTACGTCCCTGGTCTAAATCATATATATATATATGGTTATATATATATATATATATATATATATATATATATTATATATATATATATAGTTATATATATATATATATATATATATATATGCTATATATATATATATATGGTATATATATATATATATGAGGAGAAAGATTTCCTTGAGAGTATGATATATATATATATATATATATATATATATATATATATATGATATATATATATATAAGAGGAGAGGAGATATAAGGTTATATATGTTATATGGTATATATGTTGTTGCTGATATATACATATATATACATGTTGAAGAACAATAGTGGCCCCCAGCTCTGAACCCTGTGGCCTGTGGACACCACTCTTCACTATTTCCTATGATGACTTATTGCCATTTAGTTGTACACGATATATATAGTGGCCGAAGTAGGTTTTTTTTAAAGAAAATACCCCAAAATTAGAATAAACTGAAAACGAAGTGAATAAAAAAAACAGGAAAATCAAATTATATTAAATTTCAATAATAATAATAATAATAATAATAATAATAATAATTAATAATAATAATAATAATAATAATAATAATAATAATAATAATAATAATACATTTAATAATAATATAATATGACATAATAATAATAATAATAATAATAATAATAATTAGGACATTTTCAAAGTAGTTCCTATTAAATACATATTTATTTCAAAGAAAACTGTTAATTTGTTATGATTTTTGTTTTTAATTGTTTAAGCTTTTTCATAACATTTCTATACTTTATAAAGTGTGGTTATATTATGGATAAAGAAAGTAGAACTTTGAATTGACTTATTTCTAAAACAGTAAGATTTCACATTGTATTTCACTTGATTCTGGCCACAATAATTTATGAATTTATAATTTCTTTTATTAATTTAAGTTATTTCGAAGTCCGAAGTTTGAACGAAATTTTAAAGTTTCGATGCTTTAATACGAGAAACAAACTCGCTCAAATAGGGATGCAAAGGTGATGAGCTTCGTATGTTATATTATTATACATTTTTTTGCGTAATTTGATTTTATTGATAGCAAGACACCAAGAATAGTAATAATGATAATAAAGTTTCCGCAATTGATCCGACAAATTTATATTATAACTGGGCTTGTTATATTAATATTTATTCATTTTATTTGAACTGTTTTTTTAAGTGTGCATTTTATTTATATATATATATATATATATATATTATATATATATATATAGTAGCAGAGAGAAGTGAAAAGTATATATATAGGTATATACAAATATTTATATATATATATATATATATATATATATATATATATATATATATTTAAACAAAAAAAAAAGTAATAATTTGAGACTAAAAGTACGGATGTAAATGTTGTCTCATCTGGTCAGTCATCTCCGCATCAAAAGATGACTGGACGCTTCGCCACTCTGATATATATATAAATATATCTAGTTAGCACACAAGTCTCTCTATTATTTTTTTATATATATATATATATATATATATATATATATATATATATATATATGTTATATGTATATATATATATATATATATATATATATATATATATATATATATATATATATAGTATATAAGTTAATTTTATATATATATATATATATATATATATATATATATATATATTATATATATATATATATATATGAAAGCTACCTGATTCAAAAGTTTAATCAAAAGTAAATTCTCAATAAGGGTAAGATCTATGATACATAAATAGATGTTCTAGGTCGAAATGAATTTTTTTTTTTTTTTTTACCTGTCTCATAGGGGCGAACAGCATAATATTTGTAAGCAGTATTACGTGGCAATGGTCGATCAACAAACAGGACGTTTTCCACGTACCCCGTAGGTGAGGGCGGAGGAACCCTCTGCTGACACCCAAATACCAAAGAGCGGGGCCGGAGACCTCTCCCGAGGGTAAAATAGTCCCCACCCCGGTTCCCGGAGGCTGATGGTGACCCCATTCCCGCCATCGGTGTGGTATACCCCTGGGGTATTATTCTTTAATAAAACAAAACAAAATTATACTAGAAAGTCTATTTATTTTAACGAGTAACGTACAAAGGTCTCAAATAGGCTTTCTCCTCATTACTATGTAATTTATTAACAATAATTTTTTTATATTTTCCTTTGTACTAAAATATTGTATCAGGATTCGTATCGCACTTTTCGCCATGAAGCCATTGCGTAGTTTTTAGATATGACTTTTTTTCTTCATTTCGACCCTAAAACGTCTATTTATATACCATGAGCCACCCGTAAATTTTTTGATCCGAGCTCCCGTTCCGTGAGCGTTAAGTATCTTGATTATATATATATATATAAGTTATATATATATAGAGAGTTATATAAGGTTATTGGTTACATATATATAAGGAGTGAGAAGGAAGAGCGAGCGAGCGGAGTGTATATATATATATATATATATATATATATATATATATATATGATATATATATATATATATATATAAAAAGCATCTTAGATCAGCCTTGAATTTTAATTAATAGTAATACTTTTACTGTATAAAAATTAAGGAATTATATTTCAAATACCATTTTCGTTTGTAGTTTCTTCTCATTTAAATGTTGATTTGTAAATACAAAAATCCAGTGCTTACTAAATATGGTGAGAGCAGCATAAAGAAGATATATATATATATAGGTTATATATATATATATATATGATGTTATATATATATATATATATATTATGAGTATATATATATATATATATATATATATATAATGTTATTATATATATATATATATTATGGCGCGATATGGTATATCAGGCTATGAAAGCCTAGAGCCTTAAAGTTCTTATTTGTCGGAGCCGTGAAAATGCAATTGCGTGAAATGGAGCCTGTTTGGAGTCGAAAATTTGCAAAGTGTAAGTGGAGTCGGAGTCGGAGTCGAGTCGAAAATTCCTAGTATGGAGCCGAGCCAGAGTCGCGGTTTGAAAATCAGGAACCATTATTATTATTGGACATTATTATTATTATTACGTTACACATACGATAATATTATTATTATTATTATTATTTATTATTATTATTATTATTATTTAGGTTTATTAGCTTTATTTATTATTATTATTATTATTATTATTATTATTATTATTATTATTATTATTATATTATTATTATTATTATTATTATTATTATTATTGGTTATTATATTATTGATACATTATGACATGATAATATTACATATTATTTGAAACTGGAAAGTATTAAACCGTTAATTTCAGAATGACTGTTTTAAGCAAAAATGTAAAAATAATTTGAAGTATAATTGGTTATACATTTGCTTCCGAAACTGAAATATATTGGCTTGTCATGCAGCATACAGCCTGCATCTTATGTCTTTACTAGAGATGTAAAGGAGTGATTTTGTAAAAATCACTATCCGCGGATAGAGATTGCACTTATGGTCATACGCATTTACGAGATAGATGTTATATATACATATGATATATTATAGAGATATAAAAAGTAGAGAGATATATACATGTATATATATATATATATATATATATATATATATATATATATATATATATATGATATATATATATTATATATATATATATATATATGATACATATATATATATACAGTGATATATATAGCATATATATATATATATATATATATATATGTTATATATATATATACATATACATATATATATATGAGTGTAGCATAAGTTTCTTAGCTGTCAGGAGAAGTAGGAGATTTTCTTCTTCGCATGAAGTGGCGCAATGAAAAACTGCAAAGCTGTTTACATAAATGCGAAAAACATAATGAATAATCAACACTGAAATTGAACGTAAAGGCAACACG
>JABUQX010114694.1:0-53085 GCA_015478945.1 Trachelipus rathkii
AAGTGAATAGAAATGATTTAAATTCAACATCTAACAATGAATTGATATCATCTATCATCATCAACATACGAAACAACATCACCTACTTAATAATTGAATGAACATCATTAACATAACAATAACATCAAATCATTTCAACATACACACACACACACATACATCATCAACGTGGAATGTAACATCAACGGCTCACTGATCAGAACATACCAGAATTAATAAGCTCCCTTCCGGCCGAGGCGCCATTAAGAACAGGCGTACTAACAACCTCTCGACAATAATTTAAATAAACAAAGCATTTAACTCGGGTGACTCATTTACATGTGGAGTTTGAGAGCAGGTGAGAACACTGAAAAATTCCAAGCCAAAATTAAAGCACCTAAAGAGGTAATAAAGAAAGCCATAGGGCTTGATGATTGGTAAACAGTGAGATATGGTAGCCTTTAATGATTATGATACTAAGTGGTAGGCAACATGGGCCAGATACGTTAAAGTTTAGCGTTGGATGGCAAATATGTAGATATAATAATTATCAGATGAAATGATCAAGAATGGAGGCGAGATTGTATGAACTGGATATGGAAGTTGTGTAAGTGTAACAAAGCGTTTGCGGAGTGCAGGTTCGAAGGATTACGAGAAGAGTAATAAAATCTTTGCTAAGGAGGGGAACAAGAGTAACTGTAGGACTATTATTGGGTGTTGTTGTAGGAAAGTCATATGCTGTATTTTGTTTGAGGAATACGTCAAGTGACTGAGGAACCGTTTGGCGAAGGACAATGTGTATTTAGAAGTGGCAGAGGATGTGCAGATCAAATTTTTCTCGGGCTACTGGAAACAAACACAAGAAAATGAGAGAAGACGCATAAATTATATTTAGGTTTTGGAGATGCAACAGGCGTATGATTGATTAAAAGGAAGCTTTGTGGCAGGTGTTATGATATATGAGATGTTTGTGGTAGGCTTCTGAATGGAATCAAGTAAGATCATGGTGCTAAGAATGTAGTATACCTGAAGTCTTACATTTAATACACCTGTATAAAAATTTTATCCTTGGTTATTTAATTGGTATATGAATGTGGGGTGATGAAAGAATTAGAGGTAAAGTGGTAGGGGAAGGTGTTAGACTAATGAAGAATGGGAGAGTGGAGGTGCCCTGTGCCATTAGAAGGTGATTGATTACCTTCGTGGAGAATCTGAAAAGGGTCGAATGAGGTGCCGTAAGGCAGTGCAAAGTATTTTTAAGCAGCCAAATGAAGATAAGAGCAAGGTGATGGTAGTGAGTGAGGGCAGTCAACTGTGTGAAGTTATGTTGGATGGTGTGCAACCAAGGACCTGAGTTTAAGTACTTTGGATATATGTTAGATGAAAAGGGAATTGATGGTGCAGAGTGTGTAGTAAGAAAGTTTTGAATGGTAGAAAAGGGGTTGTTTCAATTAAATCCTTTGTGGATGCAAAGGAACTAAGATTTGAATGCCATAGGTTCAGCATGTGAGTATGTTGTTACCTGTGTTAGGAAACTATTGTATGGAATAAGAGCTATAGCTCAAAGGTACAATCTGCTCAGATGGACAATCTTATAGGCTTGTTAGATGTGAGAAAAATTGATAAAATGAAGAACGAACATGTTTGAGAGTTGTATGGTGGGAAGAGAGGCATAAATGAGAAAATTAATGAGAGTGCATTAAGATGGTTTTGTCATATGGAAAGGATGGATAATAGTCAGATGATTAAGCTGATGTATAGTGGTGAGTGTGCTGGTAATCGACCAATTGGGAGACCGAAGAAAAAGTGGATTGAGTCAGTAAGGGATGTCTGATGGCAAGAAATATGAGTATGGTATAAGCGAGAAGAAAGGTCAATATTAGAAGTGAATGGTGGGGTTTTGTGAAAGGGGATGGTTTTGGGCCAGGCTCAGGGGATAAACCCCACATTGACGAGATGTCACAGTAGGGTCCGACGGAGTCTTGTGCAGTCCTAGGGTAGATTAATTTTCACGGCGGCGAGCTCTCACTTAAAGATATGGAGGGGATGGTAAGCTTGCTATCCTTTCGACTTACCTCCATGCTCTTTACTTTACTATCCTTATTATCCAATATATATATATATATATATATATATATATATATAATATATATATATAATATTATATATATATATATATAATATATATATATATATATATATATATATTTATATATATATATATATATATATATATATATATATATATACTTGAATGAATATTGAAACTGATGTTCGTTTAAAAAATCTTGTCTAGAACTGTAACGTGTTTATTCTAAAAGATCCGACAAGCGGCATTTGTATCGTTCACCAGCATGACTCAGAAGTTGTTTCCCCCAAGAACTCATATAATGAAAGTATGTTCATAAATAAAGGGTTCAAACCAGGATTCCCAAGTCGATAAATTTCTTTTACCGAGTTCAATTCCAGTAATAGTAATAACCATTTTAAAATCGCAAAGAAACGGATCCGTATCCATTTTTTAAAATTATTTATCTTTGCCTTCGGTTTAGACTCCTGACTCATTTTTTGTATTGTAAAGAATTTTTTTTTTTTAATCCGGTTTAGGCTTCGTTCCCCTTTCCACTCCAATACCACCGAAAATCTTCCAGCATCCTCAGCCCTAGTTCAAACTCTGAACTCAAAACGTGCGTATGTATCGCTTAGAGCACAGCCATAAAAACAGATAAAGATTTTTTAAGAGACAAAATGTCATTCATTTATTATATTACATAAACATTTTTAGTAAATTTAATTTAAAGAAAATTTCTTTCAATTCTTCCTTTTTTTATTTTTAAATCTTTTGACTGCGTTTTGTTCATACCATTTAATTAGCGTCCTTTTATATATACTATATATATAATATATATATATATATATATAATATTTATATTTTATACATATATATATTATATATATATATATTATATATATATATATCATATATATATAGTATATATATATATATATATATATATATATATATATATATATATATATATATATATATATATATATATATATATATATATATATATATATATATATATATTATTTATTCTTTAACAGAATATTGAAGAAAAGAAAGAAGATAAAAAGCCAACTGAAAACTTTCCGAAAAAATTTGCACATAGTAGCAAAGACAAAGTACCTTCGGAAAAGAAGAAACACGAGCCACGCACTAAAATCACCTTAACAGAAGTGGAAGATGAACTGAAGACTCATCATATCGAGTCACACTCTGAACAAGCGAAGAATTAACGAAAAAAAAGATTTGTAAAGGATATTTGGAGGGAAAATAGATGGAAAAAGAAGCTAAATATTGTGTTCTAGTTGCATGAAAAAACATTTCTA
The DNA here is from genome assembly GCA_015478945.1 of Trachelipus rathkii. Lineage (NCBI taxonomy): Eukaryota > Metazoa > Arthropoda > Malacostraca > Isopoda > Trachelipodidae > Trachelipus > Trachelipus rathkii. Next base: position 3,373 of record JABUQX010114694.1, read on the forward strand.
AAAAGAATAGTAATCCACTTGTCCTACCAGTAACAACTGAAGGTAAACAAAAAACAGAAGATCCATTAATAGTTTATGGTTTTCCTAAAGAGTTGCTACCAATAATGCCTGGAGGAGGATCCAGATTTGAAGATGTAGAAAGGGAGAAATTAGAAAAGAAAAAAATGTCCCAAATGAAAGGAGATGACGATGACTCAGCAGAAAATGGAGGAGGCGTCTTCATGAGGCCGAAGGCTTGTACAGCTCAGCCTCACTTTCGTCAATCTCTTTGTGCGTTTATTGGCTCGCTACCTTCCACCATTTAGATAGGTTATTCTTGCTCTAGCTTTTAGAGTATTTCTTCTTTGTATTATTATTTTCTTTACTTTAATATATATTTTATCTTCTTAATGTAATTATAAAATTAAATAACTTTATTATTATAAAAGATAATCTTGAATAAATAAATATACTATATATAATTTTATACAATAGTAGAGTCATTTATTAAAAATTTAAGTATAATATAAAAATTAATTTTTCAAATACAGTATACAATATTATAATATTTATATATTATTTATTAGATAATATTAATATAAATATAATATTATAATTATAATTTAATAATATATAATTAATATATATTATTTTCAATAATATTTTATAATTATACATATATTATATTATAATATTTATATATATGATAATTATTATATATATATAATTAATTATTATATATTCATATACTTCAGGTAAATTTATGATATTATATAATATATTATTTATATCCACTCCATACCTATTCATTAAATGATATTTATCCACAGGTTACTCGTATATTATTATAGACCCTATACTTAACTCTTACACAAGTATAGGATAAGACTATAGATTTATATTAATTGATCGATATAGTAGTCAATAAGGAGCTAAAATAATAAAACGATATCAAAAGATTTTGTTGGTCCTCAAATATAGTAATTTCCTATACATAAAAACCGTAATAGATTATATTATTATTATCTTATATAATGTACAAGTAGACTAAGATCTCCTGATACACTATATACCATGAACCATTAGATATTATGATTGCAGTAGGTATATAGTTTTAATATATAAGTTTTATAGTATATATATTATATTAAATATATATATATATTATAATATTTATTATATAATAATATAATAATAATATTATAATATAGTAGTAATATTTTAAAAAATAATTAACTTAAGTTATTTATCTAAATCAGCAAAATTTTATTTTTTTAATTTATACGTTATTATCTATATTTTAATATCTATATATTTATATATATATTAATATAAATAAATATATTATATATATATTAATATATAAGTATAGTTTTATTATGAAGTAAAATAATTATCCATATATATGGTAGATATTAACATAATAACTTATTATTTAATTATTTTAATTATTAAAATTAATTATTATTATATTATTAAATTCATTAATTATTATATTATTATTATTATTGTTTTAACTTTATTATTTACGATATTTTTTTCATTGAATCATTCTTAAGAGTTCAAAATCGCTTGGATAATATATTATTTAATTTTTTATTAATATTATTATTTTAAAATAGTTTTTAGTCAAGGCCTGATATTCTTGCCTTATGTATAAGATATATTTAAGTGTAAGCTATATTAAGCTAATATATATATATGAATGATATAGTTAATAATTAAATTAATATTTATAAATTTATGACTAATAGTATAGTATAGTTGATAATAGTATCCTCCATGATTCATATAATATTTAATTATATTATAATATATAGTAATTATCTGAGTATAGTTACTTATTATCCATAGTTAATAGTAATATAATAGTAATAGTATATATTATATATATAATATATCTTAATATTTAATAATACTTGAAATTAATGTTTATAATATTTATGATTATATAATATTTACATCCTAATTATGTAGCTATAGGTATCACATGATCAAATTCACGACGTCTGGAGACTCATCTTTAGTTTATGTATATAGTACTTTTCTAAGTTTCAGGCCTTCTGTCAAGAACCTTACCTCTAAGTTCTTTCATATTCATATTCGTTATAATTTCTATCTCCCACTATCTTACACAATAATCCATCAAATAATACACGTACTCTACTTGACGTTTATTACTACTAACTATATTACCATTTCTATATGTACTCACACAGAAAATACAACATACCTTAATCAATTACTATAGGCTTTACGGGCTGGGCCCGCAGGTCACGAGTCACTAATGCGTCTCAATTTCTAAGCATCCTCTACTTTAATATTTGAGGGATATATGAATTAAGGGGTGAGAGAGGAAGGGGATCCCATAGTTCCCTCTCACTACTTTCATATAGATAATATGATATATATATAGCACTTGTAATATAATAGTGGCATATGTATAATTTTAAATAGAAATTATATACCAACGAGTACATTTAAAGTGAGTGGAGTGAGCGTAAGGGTTAAAACTAGTAATTTAGAGTATTTAATGCGTAATAAGGTAAAAATTGCGAAGCTAAAGTAAATATTAAGGATTTCAAAAGATAACTTATTGTATTTTCATCTAAGTTAATAATTATTTTATTAATATGAGTATATATATATATAATATTATAATACGTATACTATGTAGATATGAATTTGCACGTTTACAGTTGACTTTCTGTATTATGAGTATAATAAATACACAATAATATAAGATAAGTTTAATTATGACCTAAACTACTTCTAGCTTTCTGACACTAGTTAATATAAATATAATCACCGATCAACATTTCAGTACCTATCATTCAACAGTAGGTGATATTTTATAACAGTATCTTGGCACTCTATATATTAAAGAGTTCATAAACATTATTCAGTATCACTATGTACCTTCAAATATATAATTACTATCAGAGTAACAGCTTCCACTCTATCTTCATTGTGTTGTAATTATTAAAAAAAAACAGTGGTGCAGCTATCTCAAGAACGAGTAATCATGTTGATTCTAATGTTAATATACGCATGTTCATACTCGCAGTATTTTTTAGATTTAGCTTGTAGTAATTTATCATCTATTTCCCTACTATTGAATTTATAATGATTTCTCTAACTTTCATTATTTATATTATTGGTAAATCAGATTAATATACGCAAATTTTGTTACTCTATGTATGTATTTTTAGAGTTTTGCTTTTATTGAGTAGTGAGTTAATCTATTATTCATATGCACTCCATATATTACAGTTTCATGATGTAATGATTATTAAATTATATATTATTATTGATTATTATTATTCATTATAATAATTGTTACTCTATTACTCTATTATTATTATTCATTATTATTATTATTATTTATTATTATTATAAATTAATGTAATTATCGAATTATTAATTATTAATTGCAATATGATTTATATAAATATAGATCGATAGTTTATGGGCGTATAATAATTTCCAAAGAAGAATATATTATTATATTTAAATATTATAGTTAATATTATAGTACTTCAATAGTTAAGTATAATTTTACTCTTTAATTGCGCTCAATCAATATTGCATAATCTTGGATTTACTCAACGCCACTTTAAATAATCATATACCACTATACTATACCTATAAGTTTATTATTTAATTGAAAAATTTTACGACATTGATCAAGCCTCTTTTCACTCGTTATATTATTTACTATAATTTAAAAAAAATTTGGTAATGATATATTTCAGATTTATTTCTGTTATCTTTATACTAACTCACGTCTCTATTGTATAGCTCATGAAGATTCATTTTTGATTTGGAAGGCGCGACAGAGTCTTTCTGATATTTTTTATACATTTCATAAAATTCTTTTTCGTTTGTTATTGGAACTGCATAAACAACTGCTGTATTACCTTCTTTAACTAACTTGGGGTTTTTCATTGCTTTTTCAAATTCATTTGATCGCGTATTATCATATTTACCTCGATTTATTTTAGGTATTGAAGGTTTAAAACTACTCTCACTTGTGTATTGCTTTCTCTCCCAAAGTGAAAGTTTTGGTTTAACTGTGTCTATTTTGATATAATTATACTTTTATCAAAAGTTATCTCAGTAACCATGTATACCTCATATTAGAATATATTATTATAGTACATGGTCGATAAGATGCTACACACGCCTATATATAAAATATCATTATACCTTGTATATTACTCTATTAGAAGGGAAGAAAGAGATGAATTTGAAAGACATTTAAAGTTGGTAATAAGAACAATTACAAAAAAACACAAACACTGCCCTTACAAGTTTAAAAGTATTTTCAACTTACCGCTTTATCAATATAGTGTATATGATTCCATATGAGTGAGAAGATTTATACACCTTTTTTATACAAGTATTTTATATTCTACTTTTTTTTAAGACCCTGTACGAGAGAGAACTGAAAGATACATTTTGTGTAGGGGTGGTGAGCGAGGAAAAGATGGAGTGTGTACAATTTTTCTTATTGTTTTAGTAGCCTGTATAAACTTTTTTTTATTGGTTTATCGAGGTTAGGGAGCTTGATGCTTTCTTGCTCACCACTATCATGTAACTCTTATTTTGGGTTTTAGTAATACCATAAAGACTGGCTTAAATAACGTTCTTCCGAACCGCTAGTGAGGGTATAATTATTTATCTTCCTCTTGCTTTCAGAATAAGATTATTAATAATTGATTTTCGCAGTTACATACAAATAAATAACACGATCCAATACTAAAGTAGATGGTGATTACTTGTATTTTATTTTACGATAAAAAGTCAATGCTCATTAAAAATATAAAAATTAGTAGTACCATGCTAAATTTACATTTTATCGTGAGCTGGCTACTTAGGGGTAGAGGTTATGAGGGTTATCCGTAAGGGGGATGGTCAATATTAGTTTTACGGGTTATTACATACTATATCATTATTTTGTACATTTATAGGGAGAGATGATGGGCCTATAGAGGGAGGTGAGGTTTAGTAGTATGGTCCTCAATATATAGAAATTATAGTTAAAGTCTCACAGCTTTTGTTTACGTACCTGATAGGTAGAGCTAGAAGTGAGTCGTGACATATTTAAAGTGAGTGAGTGAGTAGTGCCGTATAAAGAAAAACTTATCTTAATAGTTTATTAGTGATTTCTATATGCAGGAATCACTATTATTGCGGATATAATGAGCGATACTGGTATTCTAGTCCGCGTTTATTATCCTCATACAAGTAAGTGAGATTGATTATACTTGGCTACTTACTCTTGATAACATCGACATAGTGAGTATGACGGTAAACCAATCATATTCCAGAATAGTAGAGGCTAAGCTAGCAGTAGTACGTCGTAGTTTATCACACCTGCTGTGAGCTATAATAACGGAAGGTTTTATTATACTCAAATATTATTTAATTCTTATATTATATATAATAATATCACTCGATTATATTATTTATTATAATATAATACATATACTCTTTCACCTTATTTAAAAAGTTCCCGCTCAGATATAATAGTATATTTACATTCTGGTCATTAATATATATAATACATACCTATATATATATATATAGCAAATAATTTATTTTCCATACTTATATGACAAAAACTTCTACTTTAACTATATAATTATAAAAATCATATTACTTATCTATAATAGTATTTAAGCTATAAAAAATATATATTTCAGTATATATTGTACCTACGGTTTTTATTATCTCATATAAGGTATACTACTGACTACTATATATAATATCAGAGTGAGTAACTGCTTTTGTGATCCTCCCTCTATATATTAAAGTTCTGACTGATATATATTATTATTTGCGATACTTTCGTTAATGTATAAGTATTATTTATATAAAAAATAATCACTATTAATATATATATTATTATAGTAATGCCTTAGTAAATTATACCTTATAACATCAGTAAACAATATAAAAAAAACACACAATAAATATTATTTAGTATTATTATTCAGTATTCATATCCCCAGTATTTAGTTACTCTTATTCATTCTCATTCATTATTATTATTATATATATTATAATTATAATAGTGAAATTGAACTACTGAATATTGTTACTTCTTCCGAGAGGTATCTCGCTGGGGAGTATGCAGACACATTTCCGAGGTGTATCTCTCTGGCATGGAGACGCTACACAATCATCTCATCAACTATACAACAATCTAAATTTAGTATTATTAATATATAATTATAAATAAGTATAACGGCAGGAGGTAGGAAAGAAGAGAAGTGTGTGCGTCTACCATGTCACCAGATGATAAATTACCTTAAGGTTATTAATGCGTTTATCAACACTTCTCGAGAGTTTAAAACCTCTCCACAACGGAAAGCAGTAGTCATGTTGCCAATAACTAAATTTAACATATGATATTAAATATGTACTATATAAAAGGATGATACAATGAAATAGGGGTATTCATAATAATAAATTTTCATATATATTTATATATATAATCTATAAATATATATAGTATACTACTATATCACTCATACTAGGTATATGTTTTACTACTCATATATAGTTAAATATTATAGGTTATATTACTACGATGAAACATACAAAAAATAACATATAAATGCATAGTTAAACAGTATGATCTATATTTATAGTATATATTAACGTTATACTATCTATTTTTTATTACTTCATACATATACTATTTATTTTAATACTAGGAGGTATAGTTCGAAAGTAGGTATTTATATAATAATAATAAGGGTTTCATTTATTATAATATAATCATTCATACATATATATAATCACTATATACTATTTTATATATATCAATATTATTTTATTATATATGAACCATAACTACAACGGCAGTACTTAACTATCTAAATAAGATATGGGGATGAAATTGAAGAATTGGGGGAGCTAGCGGGTAATAGATATTGCTATATCATAATTTTACACTCATAAGAGATCAGTATTAAAATAAGAGAGGTGAGTAACTATAATTAAATAGTATGGTGCGTAAATATATATAGATAGTATTTGTGACTTATATTTTATTGTATATACCTTATATATATATAGGAGATTAATGTATTAAGAGCATATATACAGATAAGTAAATATATATCTATAAAGTATACTCACTCACTATATAGTACTATACATACTAGTATAACAGTTATAAATCATATTATATACTAACCTATATATATATATACTATTATAGAATATTATATATACTAATTATTATATAAGAAGAAGCATTTTTTTAAGATTTTATATAGTACCAAAATAAATATATATATTATAATATATTGTTATATATACGTTGCTCTAAATATATATATATATATATATATATATAACTATATATAATATTATTATATTTTAATATTTATACTTAATAATACTTTTAATAAAAATTTCCTGCAGATTCCTTTCTCCCTTTTCTATTTATTTATTTTATTTCGACTCAACAGTATAATTTAAATATACCATGGACCCTAACAACTGTCCAATTAGAATAAGGGACTTTTATCAAAGGATCTAAGAAGCAATATAGTCCCCTGTACAGCATTTAGACATATGTGGTCAATATGACAGTAGAAGATGATTAACCTCATTCTATTTTGAAGAGACACATAAAAGACGGTAGGAGTATTCACACAAAGGACACCGAAGCCCGGTCAATTTGTCGAGTGCTTATTTTACCACCAGTACAAAGTTCTGATAATATTTATTACTATTACCATTACATTGTGAGATTTTATGGTTTTAAAGGTTCTCGTTCTATCACAAGCCTCATCATTGCGATATATCATGTCGGGTTTTCAAACCAATTTTCCAAGTTCGTGAAAATTTTCCGCCACTATCTAAGTCCACGAAATTTAATATATTTCAATTACTTCGGGTTTCTACGGGAAACGACTATAATTAAATTATTAACATGTGAGTGTATATATCTAACTAAACATAATTACAAAGAGATTATATATATTGTTTAATCGTAATGCACATTAAGGGCTCAAGTGAAAAGTGAGTTTTGGAGTGATTTTTACATATTATAGTTGGGCTCTCTATATATGTTGTTTGAGCAGAATTCATCTTACAAATGTCTTTTTTCAGGAATCTATGTCATGCCGTAGACTGGTAAATATATTTTATATCCGGCGTTAATAATTTCTACTAAGTATACTGGTATTTAACTTTTAATTAGGGAGATCACTAACAGTCGATTTTATTATAAGGGGATATTTACAAGAATAGTAGATGGTTTTATTATTTATTTAATTGATATAATATTAATGATAAATAATATAGTTTTATGGGTTATTAATCATTACGAGTTGAGTCACTGTATTATTATCATTACCTTCTTAAGTTTTAATAAGAATTTATTAGTCTTATTGATATACTTATTTTTACAGTTTTATGACTTTGATACTCTTTTTTAAATTTTAATGCCTAAAGTTTAAGTTATACTAGTGATCTACTGGGGAGTACTATTTCACCCCTATTTATGCAGAACCTATATTACTACCATTGGTATTCTCAATAGTAGATCCATCATTACAATCTTATTTGTGAGTATTACTATCTATCTAGTCAGGCAGTGGTACATAAATAATTAACTTATACATTGTCATAGTGATATTATTTAGCTATCTATTAGAATTTAGCTCCAAATTCAGGTTGTCAAACTTTAAGTGTATTTAATACTATATATATATATATATCATATTTAATAAATAGTATAATATAATATTATATATTAATAATTTATTATATAAATATATTATATTATGTTTTATATGTATACTACTTAATTAATTATGAGTATATTATATATATGATTTTATTTGTTCTCTCATTAAGCATACCAGATTACTATAGTTATACATTAAATCTCATCAAATATTTTATATAGTTAATTTTTTTCAACATCGAAACAAACTAATATCCTTATAGAAGATCATTAAAATAAATGAAATAAATTATAATTAAATAATCACAGTAGGTAATAATAATTTCCATTAAAATTAATTAAATAAGCATAAGAATGTAAAAATAAACTCGTAATAAAAATAATATTAAATTTAATTAATACTAAATAATATATATATATTTTAATTTAATTAAATAATTTTAATAATTAATGTAATAATTAAATTTTAGAGGTAAATAATAATAAAAAAAAATATTTTTCCATCTTACCTACCATATATATCGAATATTAAATATATACTGCGATTACGAAATAATCACATTTTATAATAATACACTTTAATAAAAATCATTTATAAACAAACTTTAACACATGAAAATTAATAGAGGAGTTTAAAACAAGAGGCAATTGACTTCAAGATGCACGCATTCGGACTGAAACATTCAGCATCGACCTAGTATAAGGGTGAATATCTAGTATTGAGGATTACAAACTATTATTATGATACTCTCACAACTTTTATATGAGTAGGGGAGAGAGTAATAGCTTCAAGGTTCGATAAAAGGCACCCGTGATGATAATCATATGTCCTCATAGTTGACCTAACATTCGTGAGTGTTACTCTCATATACTAGTATTTCAGTATAATCGTTAAATATTCTATTTACCCTATTACTACCATTTGTATAATAAATATCGTTCTTTTCGTTATTTACATCGCTATATATTATAATTATACTAATATACTATACTATACTATATAGCTATAAGATCTTCATTCATATATATCTATAATCACCCTTTGTTCTTAATAATTATAGATAAAAAATGTGTAAAGCTTCTAAGCATAGAAACCCTATATTAACACATCACATAATTATAACTCATTAGATTAAAAGTACATTAACTAAGTATCTTTTCGAATCACTTAATATTACTTATATCTTAAATAAATTTATCTATAATTTTAGTACGAATATAGATATATATACATATATTTATATATATATTCTGATATCCTTCCAAAGGTACTAATTAGGAGAAATTATTCTAGAACTTGTTTCTTAATGATAAAAAATGGAATACTAAAAATATTTAAATATTCGGCGAGTGTCAAAACATTGGAAATTATTATAATAGTTATATATATACTATTCTTTTTACACACTTATTACTTCTCCTAAAGTAACTCGTAAGCTATTAATGGTGCGATAATGCAGTTATTACATGATAATTTGAGTATCAGCTTATCACGAGGATTCTTAGCAAATGCTAGTCTAAAATTTAAATAATAATTATGTGCAAAAATAAATATCTATGACATATGTATTACATTTTAAAGTAAATCTGTCTAAAGTATTACAGATGATTATCTAATTTTAAATGAGCAATACGAAGTTAAAATCTCAACATACTCAAGTTCCTGAATTTTCCGTTACACGATATAGTTGCAGGTGTGAATATATAATATATAGGTTAATAATATATCAATTTATAATATATATATTCAATATACCTTAATATATATATAATATAATATATATTATTATATATAAATTGGTATATAATAATAATAATAATACCATTATTTAATTTAATTAATTAGGTATATTATGTATATTATCATATATATATATACGTAATATATATTAATATATACTATATAAGTATATATATAATGTAGTAATATTAATATATTATACTAAGTATATATTATTAATATATATTATTAATTATTTAATAATATTAATAACTATAGGCGGGTTGGAGTTGGTACTTAGCTGGAGCTTGATGGTTCTAGAACGATACCCTAACGCTTATGATATCGCATTCGAAACTAATAATAATCTATGGACGTACGGACATCCTTGCGCTGACCACTATTAAGATAAGCGATACGCTGAAAAGAAAATATTATGTATCAATCACGAATGACTTGTGAGATAAGTGCCGAAAAAAGAGAATACAAATAATTATGGCATAAAAATCATTTAAAAAGATGACCAAAATAAATTATAATCTGATAAAAAATAGACATTAATATATCGATAACCTAAAAAAATAATTAAAGCAAATAAGATTAAAAATGAACTAGATAAGAAAATATAATTAGTTCAAATCAAAAAAAGTTGCCAAAAAAATTATATAAAATAATAAGGATTAAAATAAATGAGAGTTAAGAATAATTAAGTTATAATACAGAAACTAGAAAGTAGGTATTTTATACAGTTATATCGAGTTAAATAACTAATAATATACCTGTCATGTAGAGCCCAAGATTTTATGTCAGTGACATATCTGTGACATATAGTCTCCGTGATTTCCTCGTTCCTATCATAACTACTTCATAATAAAAGCAACTAGTCAGAAAATACATCAATAAGTCCCTTAGATTTAGATTGAATAGTGCCAATTATAACTTAATACTAGTTAGGTATTAGTGAATATTAAAAGATATTATAATTCACTTTATTAGTGTACATTTATTAACTCATATTTTTATAATTTCTCTATCTATGATAATGATACAAACAAATTAAATATGATTTAGTTTGTATTTGATTGAGGCTAATATTCAGCGAATAATCTTAACTTCAAAAATCTTTTTGGTGATAAATATATAAACATATTATCAATGATATTCAGTACTAACAAAGCTCACCAGACGGAACTATTTCCATACGATCCTCGTACACTTATCACTATATAAATATTACAAACTTGAAAGGTTAGATTATAACAATATCACTAAGTCACCTAACGACACCTATACGCTAAAAGTGATTTACGGTCTCATAAAATACGCACCGTTACTGAGTTTCGGCTTTATGCATTACTATTTTTCTAGTCAATTACTCAAACTACAAATTATATTTTTCACTAATAACCTGGCACCTAATTTATATTACATACACTGTAAAGTAGGACTAGTTGAGAGTGAGGAGTGATTATATAGGGTTGTACCCTATAATGATACTTACATACTTTTCTGAATAGTGTCTGATGGGATTCTGTCTATTAGTTAAACAAGGTGCTGTTAAATACGAGGCGTTCAATGACACCATGATCGATAATAGATTACTATAACGAGAGCTAATTAAATGCAAGCTAGTCACTTCGTACACTAGTTATGTAACATTCAAAGCTTAATGTAATATATATTACCTATACTAAATGTACTATATCACATGTACCGTTCTACCTAATCACCTTAATATGCTATTGTATCCAGAATATGGGTATGACCTGGAGATATAAGAATATGGTGAGGCCGTATAGAGTGACATATTTTAGTTGAGAAACGCAACTATGATATATTTCGCTGTCCTCCATATCTCTATTTCACATCTTCATCCATCAGCCCGTATTCTAGTTGTGTACTATAACAAATACATACTATTTGTAAAGTGGAAACAGAAAAGTCCAAAAGGTTCTGTAACCTCAGATGGAAAAGTAAGAGAACTCTATACATACAGTTTGTTAATTCCAATTTAAGTTTTAATTCAATTCTGATTTCACAAATAATTGTGGACCTAACTACATACTGTGCAGTATTTAACTACATACTTTTATATTAGTTTTTAGTACAAATACAATAAGAGGTTTAATAAAATAATAGTCTATATATATATAATTAAAAAATTTATTTAAAACAGTAGACAATGCAATTGCATAATTTATCTATCCTCACACGTAAACAAGAATTATATTAATTCACTCACTATTATATTGTATATGATTACATTTTATCTCTACACATTTAGACAGGCAACTTGAATACCTTAAGTCTATAGAGAATGTTAAGATGTGAATAATTAATAAGTACAAGCGAGCCCATATAAGAAAATTGAACTGATAGTGAGAGGGCTGGTACGCCTATCGTCAACCAAGCCACTCGGCCTCGTGACCTCCTCTCACTTTTTACATAGCTTTTGAGAAGTTCATTATTGTCTCACTCCTTTCTATATTTGAGGACATAACATTTTGTCTATTTGCTCATAGGATTTTCGCCTCGCGGATTCGTTACATACTCTTCGAGAGTCTATAGAATGTATCCTACCTCCCAGGGCGAGTGTGTTATTGGGATTAGTTCAAACCTCATATAATGGAAGAAATCCATAAACTTGACTTAATCACTCCGCGTATCATGCTTCTTCGCTTTGGTTTCTGAGATAATTATGTTCTTCCTGTCTTCTCGTTTTATATTCTAGTGTTCTGTTTAGTTGCTGAGTTGGTGAGTTTAGGCTTTACATCAAGCTGATTACTGAGTGCTTTTTTCAGAATGTATTTTATCATTCAGAGAACTAGATCGAGCAGATTGCCTTCAAGCTTGCTCTTCTCTATCGTGTATTTTATATCATCACTCTATTCTCACCCTAATTGTCGTTACTCTTCTTTTCTATTTTCTTTCCAATCAGTAAGAATTCTGAGTGCGGCATTATGATAGAGTCTTCAGAATATCTTCACTCCCACTTAGCCATGTTCTAAGGTACTGGGTGTTACTGCTGTTTGGCGAATTAGCGCGGAAAAGGGCGTGAAAGCTCGTCTCTTATATACCACGAGGAGGTAAAACTCTCGTTCTTGTGTCTTCATCCTACTGAGTGGATATACCTACAGGGCATAGTCTTTTCTGGAAAAGATAATTCTCACGTTGAGAGGCCTTTTTGATTCTATTACATTTCTTTTCGTTCGCATTTATCTCTCATTTTATGAAAAAGGCAAATATATAAACTTTGCCATAAGTAGGTTTATTAATGTAAAGTTAACCTATTAAATTATCCGGCTACTATTAGTATATATTAGTATTATAATATTATATATATAGTATATATAATACATTTATATATATATATATAAGCATAATCAACTCAAAAATAGGTGTATTGAATATTTCACAATATTTTTGAGGTAGCTCTAACTATTAACTTACTGTCACAAACATTTGGTCGGGTACGTAAGTATAATATATACTATATATAATATAGCTATATATATATAGCTTATATATAGCGTACTGCTTACAGGGGATAATACATTTTCCGTGGTAGACATACTTTTAACTTAACCTGAGTTTTTTATTTTATATAATATTATCCTTAGATGGGGTACCTACATATAACTAGAATGGAACTGTTTAACTATAAATCGGGTAGCTAAGGTCCAAAAAAAAGCGTATTTTATATTAGTTATCTCAACTCTAACTCTCTATGTCCTGTGTAATACTAATACTGACTCATTCTTCATCAGTATCCTGAGAAACATCTAAGATTACTGAGTGTCTCAAAAATCATATCGAATGCAGGAGAACATGTTAGCTCTCTGCGTATTTCTGATCCTATAAACTAGCTGCGGCGCGGATTATCGCTCTCACTTTTTATCTTCTCACCTCCTTTTAAAACTGATCGTGAGACTGCTTCACTTATTCCCATTGGGCACTGTGTATACACGAAAGTGATGCTATTCACTCTTTTCACCATCCATCGATATTCATGGCTTGTTCAAAAATCGCTTCAGAGTTCACTGGTGCGAGCGGTTTAATATACTCTCTCATATCGTAGACTTGATTTAATGCGTATGTATCGCCCTGGAGGAGGAGCTTATGGGAGAGAGTTCTCTTGTTCTGGTGGCGCTCGAAATTATCCACATATTAGCTATATAGTACTCCTTCAAGTCAGTTATTAATTTCGGGGCAATAAAATTAAAATACAAAACTTGGACTAATATTACCTAATTATCATTCGTTTGGATTTTTGTTTCAGTCAGATATTTAGTGAACTTTTATCTTATTATAAAGTAATATATCTATATATAATATATATAATATATAATATATTATATAATATATATAATAAGATAATATTAATAGATAGTATATATATATATACTTTATAATATATATATATCGCTTTCGTTTATCGACATATATAACTCCTGTACTGATTTTTTATAAAATTTATTTATAATCTGTCTCTATGTGTCTTACCGCAGCTGGTAAGTAAATTAAGTCTCTTATTTTCAACTCACATTTCCCTATTTTTATGCCACAGCTCCGCCGAACATAAAAGTGTATTATCACTTTTCTAACAACTCAATTTATACAAAGTTTAGAAGATTTTCACTCGGATTTTCTTTTTTTTCACATTTTAAATATCCTAGTTTGAGCTGAATACGAAATGTGAAGGCCAATGCCCCTTGGAAAAACCGTTCCTCTGCTGCACTTACAGCAGAAAGAAAACTCCCTTTCCTTCCAACGGTTTCTAGCTTTGGCGCGACCTCCGTGTATCCGCCAAACGATTCCATTACGGGTATTACATCTTTAAACCCTGATTTAAAGCTCCAGACCGGTCTCGTTATTATTGGAGCTTTCAGAACCTCATTACAGATTCGAGGTCTGTTTCCTGGCTCTGATTGTTCCGAGCCACGCGTTTTGGCGTTTCGCTTCTGTACCATATTCAAAGCGCCGGGATTGACTGAGAGACTTGGTAGCCTCTCCCCTTTTCAGTTTGCGAGTACTTCATCTTTAGCATAGTTCTGCATTTCAATAATGGATGTTTTCTTATTAGATATTCAGAGAGGGTTTATCATAGCTATTAATATCAGCTTCCAAGAGACTCTGATTACAAGATACTGCAATTAATATAACAGTTAACGTAAACTCTCTCCAACGTTCTGGATTCTTCTCGTTCTGAGGTCATTTATCCGATCGTATTTCGACTATTCAATTTCCGACATGAATGAATACGTATCTCGCGACCTTATTAACAGTATCCGTTTTCCTTTAATAATTACTATTCAAACAGACCATAAAAATCATGTTTTGCATGATCATAATTTCTCGTGGATCATACGAACAGCTTACTTCGAAGAGGCATGCGAATCGGTTTTCTTCTTCATCTGCCATGATTGCACTTGCAACCGCATTTGCAGTTGCATTGATTATGATTTTGATGGGACCGAGGGTGGTTGCTGCCTTAAGGAATAAGTCAACGTTGACAGGCGTGTTCTAATCGTTTTTTAGAATTTCAAAAGCATTTCGCGATCATATTTCCATGTGTATTCTCTTGCTTGAATATCGGTTTGTTCACGCAAAAAGATCGGTGAGTGGCGAGATGACGGTCCGACACAGTCCAAGGGTAAGACCTGCTTCTTCGCTAGAACTTCTAGTTTTTCACCGAGAAACTTCCTGGCAGATTCTCTATTGTTTTTTGACTTACTAGTCCGACTCATAATATCTTCCACTTTATCGATGTCTTGGATTCACACAACCTTTTCGTTTATTGTAACATTAGATTAATTCCATTTCTTTTTCAGCTATTTTCCACTTCGCGGACTAACTGAAAATCACAGGATTAGGAACTCATTGCCCGCACTTTTTCAAGATACATTGTATAGTTTTATGATACCAGTATAACCTTAAAATATAGTCCGATATACACGTGACATGCATATTCCATTCTTGTAGGAGATTTCACATTACATCCTTTGAAAGACGAAGGGTGCGCTGACATAACCACTCGGGAAGACTAGGCTTAAATCATATGTAACCTACTTACAGTTGATGTAATACAAATACACATTTTTCTCTTTCCGTCAACGAGAGAAGACAGGGCGGATAGAATTGCGAAAGGCTTGAGTCTATCTAATAACATAAGTATTTACTTGCCTGCAACATAAATATGCATCCTTGCAATTTGGAAGACCCAATGGAATCAGGCTTCAGACCTTTATTTAACCTCTCTAAAGTCCGATACATCTAACTTTGTTATTCCTTTATAGTCAAATATCTAATTTTTGCACATTTCATATCTGTCCTTTTCAAGACACCTGTTCATCGCTGATTAAAGTTCATTATTAGTTTCTCTGATCTAGTTTGCTGAGATATAACTTATGCGGGAGTTCTTTGGGCAGCATTCGGATTGGTGAAGCCTTTACATTAGCGTTATAAGGCACTAAACCTCCCGCTAACTCTTTAATACTCGTAACAGGCTATACTGGGCCAACTCCATCTCATTTGCAGTTTATAATTTCCATCTTTGTTTACTAATTGCAGACTGCTCGGTGCCGCCCTATTTACCTTTATATTATTGCAAAAATTCAGCCCATTTTTCTTCTTGGTTTAATTTATATCTGATTATTTTCAGTTATATAGGGGTTGAGAAACAGATTTTTCATTAATATATCATTAAAGAATAGAGAGCTATTAGGCCAAGTAAAGGAGAGTGTGGGAGGATGAGTTTACATCTATAGACAGAGTTGTCTTTCGAATTGCATGTACTGTCCGCTATTATAAATCTAATATCCCTAATTCAATCTTAATAGGTAATGATAATTATAAAGTAGGTTATTAAATTGTCCCATTTGTTATTTTATTTATAGTTAATAATGATCTTATTAATCCGTTATCAAAAAGTTGTGGTAATGTTGACGAACAAACAATTTATCAACAATTTTCTGGGTACAAATGCTGGTTTAGAATTCTTTAACACTCGTAGAATATATATTGCAGCTAACCATATACTTATTGGCGGTTTTCCCTTGCAATATTGAAGATATTGCCCCTCATTTCCCTACGCCGCATATTGTTTATAAAGACACATTATTTAATGAATCAATAATTAAAAAAGGTATAACCCCGCTATGCAGGATCTTACAGGCCTTATCAAATTTTGACTGGTACATTCGTACTTATGGTAATCGGCCGACATTGCCATCTGTATTCTGTTCGACTTTTGTTCGTATAACAGCATTTCTATCATAGTTCAATCTGGTACAGAACAGTGGCATTTTTATGTGGTAATAATTTTTAATACTGTCTTTCAATTTAGCAGGCAGGCCTCTAGTTAGGTTTAGGTAAGATTTATGTTTACAATACTTTTTCTTTATTTTCTCTACTTTCCAATTTTCAGTTCTTATTATTATTATTATTTATTACTATTATTATTATTATTCTTACTTATAATATTATCATTTTTATATATTCGTTATTATTCTTACTTAAATAAAAATAGTTTTTTCATTATTTACTTCTGTATTAAATTTTTTCTATATTAATTTCTGTATTAACTTCTGCAATTAATTCGGCATATGTTATGCATTAAGTTCTAGTATCAAATTGCTCTACATCTTTCAGGAATTTTCTCTCTATACTCATTATTGTAGTTATTCATAATTTCCACCGTAGGGTGGAACGTGACCTTCCTATTCTTCGAGCAGATTTTTTCACGGCTGTTCAGAGATGCTATTTGAAACGACTCTCAAGGCGCTTCCCTGTGGGGTTTGAGTTTGTGAGGCATTTCTCCTCAACATTTGTAGGAGAGTAAGGGTAACAATTGGAAGCTCATCCGCTCGCGCATTCTATATACTTTATGGAGGACAACGGTCATGATAATAACCAGAGACCCTTGTGGGCTCAATTTAAGCGGGTTAAATCTTCAAATCTTGGGCTGTTCTGCTCTGGGCTCGACCTCAAAATGCAATGTTCGTTCCTAGTCCGATGGCTTCTTCTTTCTTGGTCAGCTGTATGTCTTCGTCGATTCTATAAAACTGTTCGTAGCAGCACAGCTGCGGGTCATGATTTATCTCTTGAGTCGTCGAAGCGTGAGTCAGTTTCCTCTCTTGTCACGCGAAGAGACGTTTGTCTGTTTGGTGAGCGCGAGGCCGAGAGTCGTTCTTCCCGAGTGATTCACCATTTCGCCAATGTAATGTCCTCTCGGGGGGCGGGTTGATAATCCGCTCTCTTCGGATTGCAATTTTCTATTTACAGAATCAAATCCATGTTTTCTTACTTGCCATATTATTTTTCTTCTGCGGTGGTTTATAGCTCCTCCTGTATTGTTTGAGGCAACCAGCTCTTCGAGGAGAGTCTTGATTAGCCAAATTGGGATCATTTCTAAAATCAAGTCAACCACATTGTCTGTGCCCCTCAGGAACCCTCTTTACTACATCTATTTAGGTATCTCGGCTCTGAAGTTCTTCACGGCCTCCATCCTTTTATAATCGTGTCCTGACGCTTGCCGTTAAGAGGCGGAGCCCCATGATAGGCATTGTTCGATACATCTTCAGAGTTAAGCTGATAATCCCACCTTTTTAGATCAGGCCGGAAAGTAGATGTGGGATACCTCAGCGGCGCATTTGGCAGAAATGGACTGCCTGTCAGCGAACTCGCTTCTACATGGCTATCTCAGTATCAGATCTTAACGCTTCAATATTCCAGCTTAGGTTGCGACTTCAAGAAGCCAACTGAGGACTCCATACTAGAATGATGGGAATCAAGAGAGCGAGGTAGTTGGCTTGAGTTAAGAGACCCTATATTTGCTTTGGTGGGGAAGAAGAGAACGTTTAGCTTTCTATTCGCCGCCTCGCGCTATTCGTATAGCTTGAGGTCGATGGTTCTTGAGTAGGATTCTGGGGCTCAAAAGTGATTTAACCCAGACTGATAGCGAGAGAGTGGAGAAGCTAGCGTAGAAAAGTCTCTCTCCAAGTGGGATTGTTAAGCCACGCAAGTGGGTGTAGCAGTAAATGTAGCAGTCTTTCATATTCACCCTTTTGTTGTTGTGAATTACGAAGAATGCCTTCTCGGAGGCGAATTGTCTTGAGTCTTGTGAAAGTCTCTTCTTTGGCTTAGCGAGTACTCTCAACTTATCGTTTTTTTACGACATTAAATAAGACTTTGTTTAAACTTGAGCATTTTAAAAACGTTACCTTAAACTAATATAGTATTTTTATGGGTTCTATATTAAGTAATCGAAATTTGGGTCGAGGCTATAGTTATCAAGTTACGCTGCACCGTTCGGTCATAGTTATGTTACAGGACTTAATAACTTATTATAGTATTTTAGTATCACTAAGATTTCTATCATATTATATTATCATTTCTACAGAGGTAAATTTTCCACGTATAGAGACTGACAAATCTACAACTATATGTAATTATATGTTTTCGCTCATCGTAGTATGTTAGTATCACAAACCAATCACAATTTGATCTATTTACTGCGATGCATACGTTTAAATTATAACTTACACACCACATAACACTGAATGTTAATTTTAGAGAGATTAGCCTGACACTTCTAGAAATTCTTTCGAAGAAGAGTTTTCCTCTTTAGAGTACTCAGACTACGATACATAGAGCTCTTAGTTACATTACGTATCAGTCGAGTACATTTCACAGGGACACCAGATTAGTTGCGAGAGGAACCGGGAGCGAAGATACTCACTGCAGACACGTTAGTGTGCGTTATAATACCGAGAAAGTCACTGACCATGTACTTAAACATAGTCGTATTAAGTAACAGGATGCTGAATATAATGAATAACACTTTTACATTACAGGTTGTAGTTCAGAAGAAATATACTATAACTTTAAATATGCAACATATGAATTGAGAAATTATCAAATATATCATATGTTTAAAATATTCAAGGATCCGGAGATTTATTCAAAAATGGACTATATAAAGAACTGATTGAATAGATGCTCACTAAAATTAATTGTACGTGAATAATATATATAGACGTTAATAATTTAACCAAAATGAATCGATACTAGTAACTTATAAACAACGCGTCAAGTATCAGTCACTATCCATAACACTTATCCTTTAACCACATTGGAGAGGCACTATATCATAAAACTATCAAGTCTACTCGAGCAGGCCATCCTCGCTTAAGAAGAAGGTGCGTAGACCACGAAACCGCAAGTTCTGGCTACTATCAAGCGCCTGCATCCGGACAGCCAATTAATCAAATTCGCACTCCCATACCGTCATGATTGGCTGTTAGCTCCATTAATCGGCATTACTTGCAGTACCAATTTCACATTACTGCACACTATTATCGTGTGTGCACGCCTTTACGCACTGAGAGGCGAGGAAGGTGGAAATATGGCCTATAGTCTAGTTTTTCTCAGGACTATGGATTCGCCCTTAGCAATGATTTACGAGGGAGCTTGATGTATATATACGAGGCTTCAATCAGCATTGATGTCAGACTAACCTTAGCAAGATTCCGACGATAGGATTAGGTATCAATCGAACACTATGACATACATCTAAAGTCTTACAATGACCGTCCTAATAACCTTTAAATTAACCTGTCCATAATTTAATTATCAAGCTAACCTCGTACATAGGTGTATCATCACACTTTATGCATACATACTAAGATCTTACAGGTACCGTTACCTTAAATCTCTTTAATTATATACTTAGTCCATATATATATATATATTAATATATATAATATATTATTTAATATATAATATATATATATATATTATATAAATATTAATATATATATACTAATATAGTAATCATATAAATATTATTAATATATATAATATATATATGTATATATATAATATCAATGCTAGTAATCAGGGTAAGTGATACCATAATTGGCGGCAACTGCACTCCATACCTAAATCCTATTAGGTACGATAATTATATAAATACAATGATATGTACCTAACTATTTCGACCAGCGTCGAATACAGGATGTTTAATGGAGTGGGCACTGCCACTCCCCATGAAAAATCTATGAGACAAAACTCAATGGAAAAATAAAAGATTTAAGCGTAACAATAATTGCCATTCGATACACATATAAGAGGAGTTTAATAATAAATAAACAATAGAGCAACAAAAATCAATTTTTACTTTAAGTCAAAGGAAGCACAAGCTGAAAAGATCCTTACAAATATTAAAACAAAATTATCCTATGAGATATGGCGGTTAGAAATCTCAACGAAGAACAGGCAACATTAAGCAATGTATCAAATTATAATACTTATCTCACTACCGTTCGGCAACCAAGACCAATTTCTATTATACCTCTTTTCTTGAAACACACAAATGTTTTGCTTTATTTGAACCAGATGCCACAGTATCCAAAAACAATGATGACGACCTTCACTATATACAACCGGTAGAACAGAAGGTCCAGAGACGAGATTTATAGATTCAAATAACCAAATTGCAACCTTTGATCATGTTCAAAGAATTTGGAAAGTTGTCAGGACTAACGCAAACTGCTGATCAATATTGCGATCTGTGCTCGTCATCCACCAATGTTATACTGCCGAGTTCTAGTAGATAAATTGTACCAAACTAGAAAAGTACAGTCAGACACATAAAGCAAATCCTCTCCTAAACACTGCGAAATATTGGAAGCTCGTACTTGGCTTATTACTTTTGACTACTTTCACCTCTCTTAAGAGACTTAGATTTCATAACACCTGCCAGCACGTTTTCAACTTCATTTGCAACTTCATGTCTTATGTAGTTGCTCGAAGCTAGTTTTATGATTCTTGCTATCGAACAAGTTCATACCTACTGACGTATGTATAACCTGTGGCTGGATAAAAAACAATGATGCAAAAGTTGACAAGACTGGAAGGTACTGAAGTCATTAAAGACGCCGTACAGTTTTTTCTCCCTATTAATTGTACGTAAGCAACCATTTACACCAGGCCCGTAGCCAGGAATTTCTTTCGGGGGGGGCTGCGATCTCAAGTGGTTACATTTCAAATGAAGCTAAATTATATAATATATAAATTATATATATATATATATAATATATATATAATATATAATATATTATATTATATTATAATACATAATATACTATATAATAATAGATATTATATATATTATATATATATATATATATAAATATATTATATAGTATGGAAGAAGAAAGTAAAGTGGGCGAAGGGAGAAAAGCTATTTAAGATGGGAAGAGTATAGAAAACCCAAAAGTCGTAGCTAGAAATATAAAAGTATAGAAACGGAGAGATTCTTGTGGGACCGAAGCAAGAAATGATAGATGGACCGAATACTTTGAAGATCTGCTAAAATGTAGAATACAGAGAACAGGAGGAAGAAACTGCAGATCAGAGAGGAAGAGGAGGAGGAAAGCGGAGAGATAATGTTGGAGCGACTATGAAGAGGCTCCTAAAAATAAATGCAGAAGGGTCAAAACTCCAGGAGAGGATGGAGTGACTGTGAGTTGTGTGAGGGAGAACATCCATTGATGAACAAGTGTGAGAGGGGAAAGGTGCAGGAAAGGTCGGTCAAAGCAATAGATATGAGCGATATTTAAAAGGTAAAGGAGAGCAGAAGCCTGTACATAATTATAAGGAGGTAATCCTGGGACTCATCTGACAAAAATATAACGAAAGAATATTGAGAGAGGTTGAGAGGAAGAATAGAGCCGAGACTCGAGAAGAGCAGTACTGGTATAGAAGAGGAGAGGAACGACGGACCTTCTATTCACACTGAGAATGGTCGGAGAAATGCTGGAAATTCGCAGAGGATTCTTTGTATCTTCATCGATCTTGCAAATAGGATTTGAATTCGGTGCAAGGAAAAGCTATGAGAGCTATGAAGAATATGGTGTGAAAGGAGATAAAGAAGGCAATAGAAGTATGTATGAGAAATGCAGTGTAAATTAGAACTGAAGCGAGAACGATAGATGATTGAGGTGAAAATCTAGGAGTGAATCAGGGGAAGTGTTATCTCGCAATGCTGTTAACTTAATTAGACGTGGATAAGGAAAGTGAAAGAGAGAATGGAAGAATTGAAAGGACAGAAGCATACTGCGGACGATCGGCAAGTTGAGCTAGAGAGAAGAGACGAGTCGAGATAGTAGTAGAGTTTGTTTGCGGACCGATTGGAGAACAGGATGAAATGAACGTACACGAAGACAGATATTTAACAGTAACCTGTAGGAACTGAGGAGGGATGAAGTGATGTGGTGAGAGAGGATGATGATGCGGTAATACTGCAATTATCTCGGAGGATATTAACAGAAAGGTGAAGTGACGAGAATCGAACGAATGGAAAAGTAGGATAGCTAGAAACGGTTACCCGCCTGATGAAAGATGACACATCAGAAAGAAGTTAAAAGAAGTGATTTTTAGCAAGTATCTGACTCTGACACGTTGTACGGACGAAACATGAAACAACGAGAAGAGGGGAAGTAGAATACAACGGCCGAGATGAGGTATTAAATCTGAACTATGCTTTGAAAGTAGTAGGAGAGACAGAATAAGAAATGAAGAATAGAGAAGAATCGGGTGAAGAAGTTACTGAAGCTGGATGTGGGAGATTGCTAGATGGTGGTGACATTGAGAGAATGGAGCAGGAAGAGATGTCGAAAATAAGAGGGAATGGACTACCAGAGGGCAGAAGCAAGGGAAGACCGAAGAAGAGATGGGCGGGTCGTGGAGGACTCTCTGGAAGTGTCGCTACCAAAAAGAGAGCTGCTTGAAGAGAGAGGAAATAGTCAGGAAGGGAGTCGGAGAAAGATGCTGCGCGGCGAAGGATTACAGCAATCCTTCCTGGACGAAAAGAAAGAAAGAAAATAAATATATATATAATATATATATATATATAATATATTATAAATATAATAATATATAATATTATATAATATATATAATATAATCTAATATAATACTCCATCGTTTTATATAGTCAATTTCAGTTTCCTGCTTTGACTGAGGTGATTCAAAATATTTATATTGCTGTACTTCTGTGCTGATATCTTGATGAATCATCAGTAAAACGCAAGACTGTAATGATCTTCTCCAACGACTATCCGGAAATACGTTTCAGACCACCGCTTAATGTCCGAAAGCTTTTCTACTGTTGCGGTGGATACAGGCAACACTGCTAAGAATTCAGGAGAGTAGCAATCTTAGGAAACTTCCTCTTGTCACACTTAGCCAAAGCAGCGATCGCATTTTGTTTTTCATTTCTAACAGCCATTTAAGCTGCCAGATACACCACTCTCCTTTTACTGTATCCTCGTGAGGTCTGGAAGTGTCTTTCTAAAGAGGATCTTTCAATAATCTTAAGGTACATGCACTTCTGGTAAATAGACTGAAGTGAAATGATAGTGTTTGTGCGAGAGAAATGATCAGTCAACGAAAAATCAGATCATCAATAACGGAATAAAAACTGAGAACTGCGTAATGATTCGGGATCTGATTAGGCACATTACAACGATGTTTCTGGAACTTCGTAGTTCTTAGAATTTATTTCAATACCTTAAGCTGTCGCATAACATGTTTTAGCTTGTGTAAACTAGGTTAAACTCTGTGTCTACCATTTTGTCTATCTTTTCTGAGAAGTTGAATAATGTCTTTCTTAAGTTTATTGCACTGACAATGTTCAAGTGGACACTCTGTAACTGTTTTGGACAAGTGTAGGTTTCAAAATTTACTAAAACGTTAATGTTATTATAAAATTCCTAATTACTGATTGAATGACAACAAAGTAGATTCGGTGATAATCACCTCGTCATTCTTTTATTTTTTCGCAATGACCGCAATATGATCAAGTCTCTTCAAAAAGAAACAATTCATGCCCATTCGAACCAATCTGGTCTCGCCATGCTTTGATCCTCTTGTATTGTGGTTCACTAGAAACTCTTTTATTTTATCTCCCAGAAGTTTTGTCGCTTCGGACTGAATCGAAAAAAGTGCATATTTCAGAGATGAATCCTAAGAAGTTTCGATTGCCTTAATTTTAGAAGAGTCTGAGAGACCATAGATTAAACAATGTGGCTACACAATGTGGTGTATAGAGCTCTTAGGATACCATTCCAAATAAGCAGATTGCCCTCCTCGAATTCCCCCTGCAATGGAGAAGGCTGCATCCATATCATTGGCCTCTTAAAATTTTCGAATTTTAAACCAAGAATAGCGAGTCCTTCAAAATTAAATTGCCAATGCTTTCTCCGAATATCATAAACCGAACAAATGATAAAAATCATCTCCTTAAAGTAAGAGGAGTATCCACCCCATCAACCAAATCGCGTTACCTAACACAAAAGTGAAACGTTCTGTTTCGGGAATATCCATTGTTTCATGCAGGTAATACTGAGAAAAAAATTAACTTTGTATTAACTCTCCACATTTCACCTTTGTATAGAGCGACTAAATGACTGTAATCATTTCATCTGTAATCATCGACTTGTATACAGTGAATTTTGGATAAGAAGTAAGGGTTCTTCAATAACCGGTCACCTCATTTGCTCGAAACCTAAGAAGGGTTCTAAAATTTCCGTCATTTCAGCTGGAGTTGATAATCAACGTTCAAAGTCACTTCAGCCCCTTAATGCAGACTGCCTAGCCATTAATTGTATTAGATGAAATTATTGGGTAACAATTTCTTATTTTTTTTCCACATTTTCCTATTTTTTTGAGTGCCAGTTGTTTGACTATGCCTCGATTTTTCTGAAAAAGAGCTTCAATATATAATATATATACTATAATAATAATAAATATTAATATATATATATATATTATACAATATATATAGAAATTATATAATATAGTAATATAATATATAGTATATATATATAATTATATATATAATATATACTATATATAGTATAATATTTGTATGAGGAATAAATCATGAAAATGCGGTCGATAAATTTCGTGGGGGGCTGCAGCCCCTCAGCCCCCCCTGTCTACGCCCTGATGTTCAAACACAGTACCAATTGAAAGGTTTTACCAGCACTCTTCGAAGCGTAAGATTGGCTAAGAACTCGATGGAAGGAAAGAGAGTTAAAAGGAGGTGTAGAGGTATATCCTGGAAAATTATGTAGTAAGGAGAAAAAATGACAAATGGAACCAAATGTAACCAAGGAAACAACCTGAAAAATCGATAGGCGTCCTAATGCTGATTTATACGTTATATAGATTTAATCATTAGTTACCGACTCAGGACTCTAGTATCGCTCAACCTTCATAAATATACTTTACGTTTTTAACAAATAGTATTTTTTTTTCTCACCTCGTGACCAAAAAATATTAATTAAAACTGTTTATGACGTTGTTATTTGATGTTATTTTATAACTGAAATAACTTTCATTGCTATATCATTTTATTACCTTTGAAATGGAAAGCTGTGAGCAATAAACTAATCCCTCAACTTGCTTAGACTTAATCAATCCTGCTAAGCACACACACAACACACACACATCATATATATACGTATATATATATAATAACTATATAAATATAACTATATATATATAATATATTATAAATATATATATATATATATATCTATATACTTATAAAATATACAAGATATAATATTAATATATATATAATATATATAAATATAATTAATTATAATATTAATATATATATTATTATAGTATATATATATATATATATATATAATATATATAATAATAAAATATATATATATATATAATAATATGATCTCAAAGTTTTTAAATCGCAAATAATGAAATCCTGCTTCGCCCATGTATATTTAAATATATTATATATATATATTAATTATATATTATATATATATATATATATAATATATATAATATATATATACTATATAAGTATACCAAATATGTAGAGAGGCAGGATTCCTTTAGAGGGGGCAAAGATTGAGTGATATATTATCATAAATATATATAATATATATATATATATATATATATTGTATATATACTATAATATATATTAAATTTATAATATATATATAATAAATTGATATATATAATTATATATTAATATATATAATAATATATATAATATATATATATCATATATATTATATAAATAGCTTTGCGGCTGGCCAAATCTATCGACATACTGAGAGTCTAGCGAGAATACGTCAGAAGGCTACTGTATAAAGCACACAGCAGTTGACTTCATAGCAATGTGAAAAAACCGAAAACATAAACTATAGAAAAACCTGTGTTTAAATAAGTTAGTAATTAGTAATACTCCTTCAGTATCTATTTGTATATTTTTCATTTTCCACTAATAATATAAACGTCGTCTGGGAAACATATCAGGTTCATTTTTATTCGGCCAAGATTAGGGGGATAGTTTTTTTTTTTGCCTACCCATATATATATATATATATATTATATATATATATATAATAATACATATGAATATAACTTCTATACATACTATACATATATATATATTTGTATAATACATATAATATATCCATAAAAAGATATACAGGGTGGCATCGTACTCAAAAAAGAGACCGTTACGTTACTCGTTACGTCGGAAAAAGTAGTTGCGTGTATCGTTATCTCCGTTGTTCTTTGAAAGAAAAGGAAACGAAAAATGGCCGTTAATGATCGTACCCGTATACGTTTACCTTTTCAATGACATTATTACGTAATCTTAGAGCCAATAACAAATTAATATATGTAGTTATTAAAAAACTATGCCCTCAATGTAAAACCCTCCGCACTCAGCGATTTAGTGCACTTTGCCATCACCAAGATTAATTTCACTAGCCACCCTTCTACATTTACAACTTTCTACTACACTCTGCACATCTGTTCCCTTTTCATATTAAGACTGACTATATAATAATTCAGAAGCTTTTTCCAGCTTCTTATCATCAAAAAATCTGCACACCAGAGGACTGTCCTCACTACAACCATAACCTTACTCTATTTCCTTATCTAAAAAATCTTCTAATGGACTTTCAAATGTGCCAATCTTTCAAACTCCTCAGATTCGCCTACAGCAAAACAATCATTCTGTATATAAAGGTAGGGCTCTCCCACTCCTTCATACTCCACCTGGAACACATATCGAATCCTGTGTTACCAGCCATCTTCGGGTATTCAAGGAACATCATCAATGCAGTTATGGTCCATCTGAGTCGAGCGGGAGTCTAATTGGTGGAGTATAAATCATTGGTTGTCGTATAAATATTGGTGTCCAGCGATTCTCTGACAGGAACTTCGCAGTCGCAGTCGCAGTCGATTCTCTTCAAAATGTGGAAGTCGAAGAGTCGAAAATTTTGAAAAATGATCCACACTACTGATCTAACACCACTCCCCTGTACATCAACCCGAGTGCTTTGCACTAACCCCATCCAATTACAAATGAATAACCCAAGAAACAGCACATCGCTGCCTCACAATCGCTATAATATAATTAATTTCACTTTGAACTCCATATATTCCTACACACGTTTACTATCGCATATATACTTTTGATTCCATAAAGAAGCTAACAGCCAACACCATATATCAATAACACCGCCATAGAGCTGCCGTATTAATCATTTCATACCCGCTGGCAAATACAAAACCCTAAATCCACATTTATCTTCTACTTCCCAATTAATTCATTTCTCATCATTTTGCAATGGTAATGATTGACCACACATCCTCTACCACTATAAAAAGCCACCTTGTTCTTCACAATCAGTCTCTCCACTCGACCATTCTTTCGACCAAAATATAAGTATATATCTTCACTACAACTTAGATACAACTAATTTCCTAAATCCCCTATAAGTACCCTATCTCATTTATCCCTATATAAGGTACATGCCGCTTCCTCCAATCCTCGGAACTATGCTCTCCATAAACATTGTTACAAAATCCCAATCTAATCAATCACCATCTCCGCCATCCGTTCTTGATCATTTCACCACGCATTTCATCTATACCTGCAGATTACCATTCTTCAACTTTCTCGCTCTAAACATTACCTCTCCTTACAATACCTTCATGCCAAAAATAACCTATTCCTTGCACCATACACGCACCATCAAACTCTTCATTGCTGAGCCAATGTTATGCAGATTTTCGAAGTGTTCCACAACTCTAAGTAACATTCATCTCATCAGTTACGAAGCCCATCCCTATTCATTACTATGCAGATTCCCTATCCATTAATATAGTAATATAATATATATATATAGAATATATATCAATATATATATAGTATATATTAAATATAATATAATATATATAGTATATGATAATTTATATTTATAAAAGGATTTTTTAGCTTGATCGGGGTTGTCAATTGGCTATCAGCATTCAAAGACGTTCGAAAAAACTGAACGGACAAAAAGTAACGGAGAAAAAAATAAGGAACTCTTCGAGCGTTAACATGAAAGAAAATGTAACGAGATCGTTATTCCCGTTACTGAAAAAACTATCCGTTAGAACGGAGTAACGGATAATCGGATCGTGCCAAACCTCTTTTTATATATATATATATAATTTATATAATTTATAATATAATATACTTATAATAATATATAATATAATAAATCTAGTATATTATATTATATATATATATATATATATATATTATCTATAGGACGTCCTTTAAAAAGGAAGTTAACCGATATATATCGAAAAGACGATGGTAATCGATTTTTTCGAAATATTCAAGCATATAGAGCGTCAAGTTCAAAAACATTTTTTTTAAAATCTAAAGAATAAGAAAGATGAAATCGCAAAGATGGAAAGGTCAGGGTCTCTCGGCTAGCGTGAGCGATTGTGGGGGACTTATCCCCCGCTTTGTCTCTCCGTCGGCTATCGACCCCTTAAAAAAAAATTCAACTAACAATTAACAATGCCAGCTTTGCAACTCTTGTACTCTTTCTATTGGAGTTAAGCTAATCACTACACTGCAGGTTCACGCGCAGCGTTCGGCGATTTTCGATATCCTGTCTTTTTAAACTTCCTTTTAAAGGAGTAGTGACTATATATATATATATATATATATATATAATATATAATATATATCCTTATAATATTATATCATATATAATATAATATATATATATATAAGAGAGAGAGAGAGAGAAGGAGAGAGAGAGAGAGAGATAGAGAGAGAAGAGAGAGAGAGAAGAAGAGAGAGATGAGAGAGGAGAGAAGATAGAGACAGTGACTTAAAACGTAAACTGCTTTTTCTTAACAGTTTACGTTTTAAGAAATATAATAAATGTGAATTCTAATTGTGAAGATTAGATTCTACAGCAAAGATATTCTCTGATGTATAACAACGTATTTAAAATCAACAATAGCCTCTTAGAATTCTCAGACTTGAATATTAATAAAAAGTCTAAAAACAAATCTTGCCAAATTCCCCAGTTCCATAATAACAAAAACCATATAGACCAATCTTGCTCAATTTATGAATTCCTAAAACTCACCATTAACCCCAATCATATTCTAATATTAATGTGTTACTTATAACTAATCTCCTGGCTTTCGTGTCAATCTAAAACCCAATAGGAACAATTTCAATTCCTCACTTTCTACACCTTACTGATTACAAAAGTATCCATCTTTAAATCGTTCTATCTCATCTCTTTCTTAGTCTCGATGTTAACTCTATTTTCTTCTGTCCTGTTCATTTACCTCTTGATATTTAGAAAAAAACATTTACTAGAACATAATATAATTTAAACTTTCCATTTCCTCTTATAAACAAAAACTATTCTTCTTACTCTTGATCACAGCTATTTAAAAATGAAAAAACTTTTCTTAAAAAATTTGTTCGCTATGGGTTCTTCTCTCTCTCCTATCCTTAGTAACATCTTCAGAGTTTATTGAACACAACTACATAATCCGCCATGCCTCTTCTTCTAATTCTACATGGTCACGCTATTAGATGACATCTGTCTGTCTGTCCCTAACAACGACAAAACATTACAACATTCTACATCCTTATAAATAACATTCGCACCCTTCCATTTCCCAGGAAATTAAATCCAAACCCACGGTAAATAGAATTGGAGGTAACTCATGTGTAAAAGAATGGAGGGTGAATGTTTTTATGTCGTCTGCGTATGTTGTAATGTTGGTGTTGTAGAGGCACAAACAGAAAAATGTCAATCTACATAGCGACGCATGTAGATAGAAGAAAGAAGAGTAGTAGCTTGTGTTTCAATAAGCCTCATGAGATGTTACTAAGGATAGGAAGAGAGAAGAACCATATTATCTCAAAATTTTTTAAAGAAAAAGTTTTCAAGTGATATACGCTGGTGATCCGAGTAAGAAGAATAGTTTTTTATACTAGCGAAATGGAAAGTTAAATTGATATTATATCTATGTAACATTATTTTCTAAAATATCAAGAGTAAAATGAACAGGAACAGCAAGTAAAAATAGAATAATCTCAAAGGAGACTTAAAAATGATAGAAGATTAAAGATTGGATACGTTGGGATAAAATCAGTTTGTTAGAAAGACGGGAATTGAAATTGTTCCTATCTACGGGTTTTAGTTGACACGAAACAGGAATGTAGTTATAAGTAACACAGATAATATTCAAGTATGATTGGGAGTATGGGTGGTTTTAGGAAATTCCATAAATTGAGCAAGATTGGTCATATATGATTTTTTGTTATTATGAACTGCGGGAAACTGTTGGCAATTTTGTTTTAGACTTTTATTAAATTCAGTCTGAGAATTCTTAAGAGGACTATTGTTGATTTTAATATACGTGTTAACATCCAGAAGAATATCTTTGCATTTAGAAATATAATCTTCACAATTGAGAATACACAATTTTATTACTTTTCTTAAAACGTAAACTGTTAAGAAAAAGCAGTTTACGTTTGAAAAGTTTTCAAATCTCTCTCTCTCTCTCTCTCTCCTCTCTCCTCTCTCCTTCTCTCTACTCTCTCCTCTCTCTCTCTCTCTTCTCTCTCTCTCTCTCTCTGCTCTGCAATATATATAATAGATAATAAGATAATATATATATATATATAATATATATATAATAATATATATAGTATTATATATATATTTAACACTACCTCCTTAAAGGAAGTTACATAAAATGACATGATATCGAAAATCGCCGAACGCTACGCGTGAAACCCTGAGTGTCACGTGTTACTAAAACTCCATAGAAAGAGGCAAGAGTTTTGCCAAATACGTATGAGCATTTTTAAGTGACATTTTTTTTTTAGGGCTCGAGCCGACGGAGAGACAGAGGGGGGGACTAAGTCCCCCTCGTCGTCCCCCGCTGGCCGAGAGACCTGACCCTTCCATCTTTGCGATTTAATCTTGGTATTCCTTTAGGTTAAAAAAAATGTTTTGTACTCTGACGCTCTATTGCCTAGAAATCAAAAAAATCGATTACATCGTCGTTCGATATATAGTCGTTAAACTTATTTTGAGACATCCTATATATATATTATAATATACTATATATATATTTTATATTATATATATATATATATAGTATAATATTATATATAATATATATATTTATAATATATATAATTATATTATTATAAGTAACATTACTGTGATTTTCCGTTACTCGTTACTCCTTACTAACGCACTAGTTTTTCAGTCAACACGAGGAAACGACTCGTTACACTTTCTTCATGTAACGCTCCGAAAGTCTCCGTTATTTTTTCTTAACGTACTTTTTTTCACGTTCATTTTGTTCGACCGTTCTTTGAGATGCTGATAGCAATGACACCCGATCAAGCTTAAAAAAATCCTTTTATA
This sequence comes from Trachelipus rathkii, assembly GCA_015478945.1. Classification (NCBI taxonomy): domain Eukaryota; kingdom Metazoa; phylum Arthropoda; class Malacostraca; order Isopoda; family Trachelipodidae; genus Trachelipus; species Trachelipus rathkii. Next base: position 36,602 of record JABUQX010114694.1, read on the forward strand.
AAATGCTATAATATATATTATATATAATATATATATATATATATATATATATATATATATAAGATTATATATAATATAATATATATACTATAATAAGGAATAAGGGAATTGAACATATGAAATGAATGGGATGGCATGCTTTCGTAACTGATTGCGATGAATGTGACTAGAGCGTGGTGGGAACACTTCGAAAATCTGCATAACATTGCAGCAATGAAGAGGTGATGGTGCTGATGGTGCAAGGAATAGGTATTTGGGCATGAAGCTATTAGTAAGGAGGAGTAAATCGTGTAGAGCGAGAACCATTGGAAGAATGGTAACTCGCAGTGATAATAGATGAAATTACTGTGAAATATCAAGAACGAGGCGAGATGGTGATTGTATAGATTTGAAGTTGTGTAAAAAATGTTTAGGAGAGCATAGTTCCGAGGGATGGAGGAGGTACAATAGTACCTTATATAGGGTAAATTGAGATAAGGTAACATAGGGATTATAGTCGAATTGTTTATTAAGTAGTTGTCAGGGAAGATATATACTATATATATTTGGTCGATCACAAAATGCGTCGAGGGACTGAAGGACTGATTGTGAAGAACAAGTGCTTTAGAAGGTAGAGGATCGTTGGATCGAAAATATTACATGACAAAAAATGATTGGAGCACGTATGAGGATCAGCCGAATAAATTGTATTTTAGGCTTTACGAATTTGCAACAGGCATATGAAATGATAAATACGGGCTCTAATGGCAGGTGTTATGATATATGGTGTTGGTGAAGCTTCTGAATGAATCAAAAGTATATATGACACGATAGTAAAGCGTGTGTAGAAATAAGTATTCTCTCAAAGTGCATTATTTTATATATGAAACTATAAAGTGTCATACTGTACTGTTCTGGTTATCAATTTTGTAATGATGGGTTTATGAAAGAACTAGAGGTGGATGTCAGGATGTGTTTAGTAATCAGTGTTGTGAGTCATTTCCAAATTTTCGATTTCGAAACCACATCTTCAAAATTAAGCGCGACTGCGACTGCGACTGCGACTGCGACTCCAACTCCGACACCGCATCCAACTCCGACTTCGACCCGCTGCCACTCTCTTCAAATTTACGACTCCGACTCCGACTCCAGACTCCCAAACCCTGGTACAATTGATGGAGTTATGGAGAGGAGTGGAGGATGCCACTATATTATATACATATGATTTGTTTGTTGGCGAATCTGAGAGAGTATGAGAGGATTGGTAGAGAGATTTGGCAAGGTGGTAAAAGAAGATTATTCTCTTACAACCCTAACAACAGGTCAAGGTTTATGTTCGTAAGTGAGGACAGTCTCGGTGTGAAGTTATGTTAGATGAGGAGCAGCTGGAAAATTTCATTTTGTTTAAATATTGTATATATATACTAAGTCTTTAAAAATGATGCAGAGTTCAGTAGGAAAGTTGTGAATGGCAGGAAGGGTGCTAGGCAATAAACTCGTTGGTGGTAGCAAAGTGGCTAGTCCTGATGCGGTAGGTCTTAACATGAGCATTTTTTAATATAATGATAATTTTTTATTGCTAAAGAACCGTAATTTAATGCATATTGAAATAAACGTAACCGGAGTAATCGGATTAACGGCCATTTCGTTCCCTTTCCTTTCAAAGAAACGGATAACGATAACGAACTACTTTTCCGAGTACGGAGTAACGATAACGGTAATCACTTTTTGAGTTAATGTCCCAATGTCTAATACCATATATATATATACTATATATATATATATATATAACTATATATACATATAGATAATATATATTATATAATATATATATATATACTATATATATATACTACAATATAATATAAATGAGAGGGTACAGGGGGGCCACTTGCCCCCCTAAATCTTGCGAAATAAAAAAATGAACCTTAATTATTTTCCCAGACGACGTTTTTAAGATTATTCGTTGAAAACGAAAAAGATATACAATCGATAATAATATGAATGGAGTAATTACTATACAATTATATAAACATACATTTTTCTATAGTTTAATGTTTTCGTTTTCACATTTGGCATGAAGTCAACTAGCTGTGTGCTTCTATGTGGTTAGCTTCTCTGACAGTATTCTCCGCTAGACCCCCCCAGTATGTCGATAGCATTGGCAGCCGCAAAACGCGATATATTATATATATATACTACTATATATAATATATTATATAAGATATATATCATATATTATATATATAATATATTAATATATATTATATAGTATAATATAATATATTATATTATAAAATATATATATATATACTATATATTATAAGTATATATACCTATATATATTATCACGTAATATCACTGCCCCCCCCTAATAGAAATCCTGCCTACGCCCATGTTATATAACTATATTTATATATATAAATATAATATTTATATATATAAATATATATATAAATATATAAATATTATCATATAAATTATAATATTAATATATATTATACATGGGTCGAAGGCAGGATTTCAATTGGGGCAAGTTGAGTGATATATACATATATATACAAATATATTATAGTATAATAATATAATTATATATTATATATATAATATATATAATTATTATATAATATATTATATATATAAATATATATTATAATATATATATATATATATATATATAGTATATTATATAGTAATATATAATATATATATTATATATATATATAATTATATATATATATATATATATATATAATATAAATATATATATATTTAATATATATAATATAATATATATGTGTGTGTGTGTGTGTGTGTGTTAGCAGCGAATTTGAATTGAAGGTCTAGCAAAGGTTGAGGATTTATGTTATTTGCTAAATTTCTCACACATAAACAAAAATCATTGAATAAGTTATTTCAGTTATAAAACAAATAAATAACAAGTCTATAACAGTTGTAATTAATATTTTTTATGCTCACGAGGGAGAAAAAAAAAATACCTATTTCGAAAAACGTAAAGTATTATTTATGAAGTGGCGATACTGAGTCCTGCATGTAACTACCATATTAAATCTATATAAACGTATAAACTAGCATTAGACGCCTTAGATTTCAGTGAATTTCGCAATTACATTGTGACAATTGTTCATTTTTCCCTTACTAATAATATTCTATGAATAGTTTGTAAATGATCATTAACCATGTCTTCGTTCATTGTGTTCTTAGCCACTTCTTACCTTGAAGGTGCTGTAAAAACCTTTCACATGGTACTTGTTGAACATCAGGGGTCGCTAGCCAGGGGGCTGAGGGGCTGCAGCCCCCCCCGATTCACGACCGCAAATATTTAAAAATACAAAACAAAACTACAAAATATATATACAATATATAATCTAATATATAAATATAACGATATATATTAATATATATATATATATAATATATATATACGAAATATATATAATATACTATAACATATATATTAAATATATATATATATCTAAATAAGTTTGAAAGCTTTATTCAGAAAAAAATCGGAAGCATAGTCAAACAACTGGACACTGAGGAACGAAGATCAAGAAAAAATGTAAAAAAGACCAATAACGAAAAAAGACTTTGTACCCAAATAATTAAACTAACGCTTATATGGCTAGCAAGGTCTTGCATTAAGGGGCTGAAGTGACTCGACGTATGAATATTCAACTCCAGCGAAATGACGGAAATTTAAAACCTTCTTACGGTCTTCCGAGCAAGGAGGTGACCAGTGCTTAGAGAAGCCACTTAACTCTTATCATCCAAATTCATTGTATACCAAGTCGTATGTACAGAAGAAATATTAACAGTCATTTAGTCAGCTTATACAAGGGAAAGGAAGATAGTTAATAAACTATTTCTTTTCTCTCAGTATTACTGATGCAAACAATGGATTATTTCCCAACAGAACAGTTTTACACTTTGTGTAAGGTACCGATGCGTGGGTGACGGAGTGGAATACTCCATTACTTTAAGAGAGTATGTTGTTTCAAGTTTGTTCCGCGGTTATGATATAGTCAACGAGGGAAAGCATTCGGGCAAATGTCAATGTTGAAGAGACTAGCTTCTATGGTCTTAAAATTCGACAAAAGTTTAAGAAGAGCACAGATGATATGAATTGTGCAGCATCCACCCTCTTCCATGAGTCTAGGCCGGAGATATCCGATGGAGTGGCAATCTGTTGTTTGACGAGTATCCTAAAGCTCTATAACACACATTGTGTAGCACATTGTCTTAAATCTATGTACTCTCATGACTTTCAACAAATCAGGCAATTCGAAGTCTTAAAGGATGCACTCTGAAATGCACTTTTTTCGATCGAGACCGAAAGCGCACAAACTTCTGGAAGATAAAGATATAAAAGATTTTTCTAGTAACCAGAATAACAAGAGGATCAAAAATGTGCGAGACCAAATGGTGTGAATGGCATGAAGTGGTTTTTCTTTTTGAAGAAGACTCATATGAGACCAAGATAGTTGGCCGTTCATTGGAAGACAAACTAGAAAGAAATGGACTGGTGGGAATATCACCAGAGACTACTACTTTGTTGTTAATTCAATGCAGTAATAGAATTTTTATAATAACATTATATACGTTTTAAGTCAAACTTTCTTGGTTGAAAACCTACACCTTGTCATAAACATTCTACAAGTGTCCATTTGAACCTTGTCCAGTGCAATAAATTAGTGAGACATTATTCAACTTCTGCGAAAAGATAGACAAAAGTAGACACACGAGTTAAAATCCATATTTAGCAACAAGCCTAAAAATGTATGCGACAGCTTAGGACTTGAAATAACAATCCAAAGAACTACCGAAGGTTCCAGAAACATCGTTGATGTGCCTAACATCAGATCCTCCGACAAAAAAAACATGAAAAAAAAATCATATTACCGCATCTCATTTATCCGTTTAATTGATATCTGCTTTCTCGTGACTGATCGATTTCTTCTCGCATGAAACACTATCATTTCACTTCAGTATATTTTACCAAAAAAACTGCAATGTACCTTATAAGCATATTGAAAAAGGTCATCCTCTTTTATAAAGACGACATTCCAGACCCTCACGAGATACACTCAAAAGGGAGAGTGGTGTAATCATCAGCGTAAGATGTCTGTTAAGAAAATGAAAAAACCAAAAACTTGCGATCGGTGCTTGGCTAAGTTGACAAGAGGAGTTTCTAACATTGCTACTCCCTGACTTAGCAGTTGTCCTGTATCCACCGCAACAGTAGAAAAACCTTCGACATTAAGGCTCTGAAAACGTATTACGGAATAGTGGGTGGAGAAGATCATTAGAAGTCTTGCTTTACGGATGAATCATCAAGAATCCACAACAGAAGTCAGCAATTAAAAAATTGAAATCACCCTCAGTCAAAAACAAGAACACTGAAATTGACCTTAGAAAACAATGGTAATTTCTTATGAGAATTATATATATACTATATAATATAATATATAAATATTATATATATATATATATATATAATATATATTACTATATTAATATATATCTATAAATAATTTATATTTCTTCTTTCTTTCCTCTTCAGGAAGGATTCTTCATCCTGTCACCCGCGCAAGCATCTTCTCCAGACATCCCTCTCCTGCACTCTCCGACTTCTCTCAGCACTTCCTTTTTGGTAGCTGACCAATCTTCCCAAGAGTCCTCCACCGACTCCGCCCATCTCTTCTCCGGTCTTCCCCTTGCTCTTCTGCCCTCTGGTGTTCATTCCCATCTTTTCGACATTCTCTCCTGCTCCTTCTCCCAGATGTCCCACCATTCTCAATCTCCCAATCCATTTCAGTACTCTCTTCGACCCTATATCCTTTCTCTAATTAACCTTCATTTCTTATCTGTCTCTCCACTCTTTCCAATCATAGTTCTTAAACCCTCATCTCCGCCGCTTGTATCTACTCCCCTCTTCCGTTGTTGTCCATGTTCCAGCTTCCGTAACATGTAGCAGTCAGTATATACGCCTAAAAACACTTTTTTAACTTCTATTCTAAGTTTCATCTTTCATCATGGTTACCGTTTTCATAGCAATCCATACTTTTCCATCTCCGCGTAATTCTCCTCCACTCCCTTTCTGTTAAAAATCTCCGAGATAATTGCAGTATTCTACCGCTCCACCTACAGCTCTCTCAACTCAACCCCTCCTCATTTCCTAAGGTTACTGGTAATATCTGTCTTCTGTACGTTCATCTTCATCCCTGCTTCCTCCAACTCTCCGCAACAACTCTACTATCCTCGAATGTCCTTCTCTCTAAGCTCCAATTGCCAGATCGTCCCATATGCCACTTATCCCCTCACTCTCGCAGTCTCCTCTTCACTTCCTATCACCCGGTCTAAATATAATATGAAAACAGCAGTGGCGAATAAACACTCCCCTGAATTCATCCTTTTCACCTCAAATCACTAATCGATTCTCGCACTCAGTCTAACATTACAACTGCATTTCTCATAATACTTTCTATTGCTTCTTTAGTCTACCCTTCACACCATAATTCCTCTCCATGGCTCTCCATAGCTTTTCCTCGGCACTGAATCAATGCCTTTTGCAGATCGCATTGAAATACAAATCTCTTGCCATATTCCCGCATCTTCTCCGAGACCATTCTCAGTGTGAATAAAGAGTTCCGCGTCTCTTCCTCTCTTATACCCGTACGGCTCTTCTCAGTCTCGCTCTATTTCTCTCTCAACCCTCTCCATATCTTCGTATATTTTGTCAGATGCATCACTGATATACCTCATATTCTATTAAGCTTACCTGCATCTCCTCACTTTAACATATCGCTATTATTATTGCTATTGACGCCAACCTTTCCTGCACCTTTCCCTCTCTCCAACACTGTTTCATCAAACTGATGCTCCTCCCTCCACCCCCAACTCCACAGTCACTCCATCCTCTCCCTGGAGTTTTACCCTTCTCTTTTTATAGCCTCTCAAGATTCCTCCACCATTTACTCCTACTCCGCTTTCTCCTCCTCCCTCTCGCTATCTGCAGTTCTCCTCTTTCTCTGTACTATTAACAGTTAGCAGAATCTTCATAGTATTCGTCCATCTATCATTTCTTTCTCCTGGTCTTACAAGAATCTCTCCGTTTCTATCTTTATATTTCTAGTTACGCTTTTTGGTTTCTATACGCCTTCGCCACTTAAATAGCTTTTTCTTCCTTCGCCCACATCTCTCGTATTTCTTCTTCAATATATATATATACTAATATTAATATAAATAAAATAATATATATATTATACTATATAATAATATATAGATAATATATAATCTATATATATATATATTATATATATCATATAATAAATATATATAGTATAATATTATTATTATATAAAATAACTTCATTGAAATGTAAACAACTTTGCGAAAGTCCAGCCCCCCGAAAAAATTCCTGGCTACGGCCTGTACATGGTACGCACAAGTACATAAAGACAGGTCTTGATGAAAAAGGAATCGGCTCTTCAATGACTTCGAGTAGTTCCAAGTCTTTCAACTTTGTTTTTTTTTTTGTTTTTTATCCAGCCACAAGTATACCATACGTCAGTTAGGTATGAATATTGATACAAGATCATAAACGCCACGGGACACACTAACATCAAAAATAATGCAAATGAAAAGTTGAAATGCTGGCCTGTGTGTTTTATTGAAAATACTATGTTCTTAAGAGGTCAAAGTGAGCCAAGATATAGGCACAAGTAGAATTCTCAATATCAGCAGTAGTTTTTAGGAGGAGATTGCTTTATTGTTGTTGGGACGTACTTTTCTAGTGTACAAGTTTCTATCTAAGAACTCAGAGTAATCACATTTGTGGATAAGGAGCAGATCAGCAATTATTTGATCAGCCGTTTTGCATTGGTCTTTGACAACTTTCAAATTGTCTTTGAAACATGATCAATTAGTTGCAATTGTATTTTGAACTAAATGCATCTCCTGAACAAAGAAGCTGCTTCCCACTATATCAAGTATCATTTTTGTTTGAATACTGTTTGGCCACGGTCAACTAAAGCATAATATTTGGCTATTACTTTTTTTTTAATTAATGAAATGGGTTTGTTGCCGAACAGTACCATATAGAAACACTGTTATCTTCTTTTAATTGTTCTTCAGAAAAATTAACCCTTCAATGATTTTATCATATTTGTAAGGAAAATAGCAATACTATTTCTGAGTTTTTTTTCTAATAAAACCCTTAAAAACTCACTGGCAAACATGTTAAGTTCATTTTTTTTAATTTCGCCAAGATTTAGGGGGATCAAGTGCCCCTGCCTCCGTATAGTATAGACTATATCATATATATATATATGTATCTATATTATATATATATATATTAAATATAATATATTATATATATATATATATATATATAAATATATATATAATATATATTATTATATTATATATGCGTTTAGTAACTAAAGGTATTAGGGACGGTCATGTAGACATTAGCATGTATGTCATAAGAGTGTATACACCTTTGTACGAGGCTGACTTACATACCTCATTCGCTCATCTATTACGATCCGATTGGTGAACCTGCTATATACTAGCAACTCTGTAACTAAAGCGAATCCAGTAGCATTGAAGAAACAGTTTAAGGCATCTTACTCCCCCCTCAGGTGGGAGGTGCCAGAGATTTGAATATAATTGGTTTGAATCCGAAAGGAACAAAAGCCAAACTCAGGACTGTGTGCCGACCCTCCTTAGCGAGATGTCGTGTCTGAAAAGATGTATCTACCTCCCATACTGGAGAGATTAGTGTATTGACCTAGTGCGTCTGGTTTTAATATTGTAGCATGTTATATATTACGCAATTTTAGTTAAATTTATCGCTTATATATTCCCATATACGGCACTAATCATATTTAGTTTTTGAATTTCATATGCATATTTTTAAATGTTAATATAATGACAATATGACATTTTCATTCTACACACACTGATACGAGTAAATTGCTATTAATTAAGGACTTTGATATCTCGGTCAAGACTTCTGGTGTCCCTGTGATGACATAAATGATTACCTGTAATTAAAAACTCTCTGATTCTAGAGTCAGGAAATCTTAATAATTAAATCCGAATTCAAAATTCCATCAGTGTGTGTGAGTTAATCCTTAACATGCGAACTAAATCAAAATTGGATTTGTTGTCTAAAACCGAAGAAAAAACTTAATAAACTTGTGTCAATCAATTAATGTAACGTGAAAATTTACACTCTGTAAATTGTAAAATAGTTGAAATAAAATAAACTATAATAAGTAATAAAGTCGTAACATAAAAGTAAACCGGCGGGAAAATACCCAACCCGCCCAAACATTCTTAAAAGCCCCAACAAACTTTTAGTTAGGCTTAAAATGCTTCAAGTTTAAACAAAGTCCTTTTTAACTGTTAAAACGATGGTAGCTACAAAAAAACTTTCACAAAGACTCAAGACAAGTCGCTCGAAGGCCACTCCCACAACAAAAAAAGGGAATAGAAAATCACCTTTCCCACAAATTGCTCATTCCCCTATGGAGAGAAACTCTCGACCCCCTCCTCTGAGTCTGAATACTTTGAGTCCCTAAGATCATCAAACCCTCGTTCAGCAACAAAAGCGGGGCGCCAAATAGAAAATAAGTCTCCCCAAAAACATATAGTCTCTTAACATCAAACCAACTACCTCCCTTTGATCCATATGGAGTCCTCAGTTGGCTGAGTGCCACAACTGCAATATTCAAGTTAAATCATATTAATGATAGCCATGAAAGAGTTCGCCTGCTAGCATCCGTTCTGCCAAACGCGCTGGTATCCAAAATCCACTTTCCGCTGAAATAAAATGCATATCAGTTACTCTTGGATGACATCGAAAATGCCTACATGCCCGCCCTTAGGCAATGCGTCAGAGACGTATTTAAAAAGGGAATGAGGCGTGAAGAACTTCCGAGCGAATACCTAAATAGAGTGAAAGAGGTTCTGGGACACAAAAATTTTGACTTGATTTTAGAAAATAATCCCAAATTTGCTATCAAACTCTTCCTCGAAGAACTTCCATCAAACATACAGAGGACTTAACACACACTCGCGAAGAAAATATATGCCAGAATTAAAATTTTCTGTCTTGCCCCAACTTTCATCCGATTAGATCGGGATTATCTACCCCCCCCCCCGAGAGGAGACATATTGGGGAAATGTGAATCACATACGGGGAAGAACAGACATCTCAGAGCCTGCCTCACCAAACAGACAAACTCTCTCGCGTGAACAAGAGAGGAAACTTGACTCCACCTTCGACGCTCAAGAGAAAATCATGACCCAGCTGACTGAACTTATGAAAGCTGTTAAGGAGATGGCGAGTTCCATCTGTCAGATGACCCAAGAAAGAAAACAGCCAGTTGACGAACGAAATTCGCGTCGAGGCCGAAGCCAAGCCAGACAGCCAAGATTTGAAAATAACACCTTAAATGGAGCCACAGAGGGTCTCTGTTATTATCATGACCGTTTCCTCCATAAAGTATATAGATGCGAGAGCGAGGACTTCCCAATGTACCCCTTACTCTCCCCAAATGGAGGGAGAAATGCCTCACAAAACTCAAACTCCCAACAGGGAAACGCTTGAGAAAGTCGTTTCAAATAGCATCTCTGAACAGCCGTGAAAAAATCTGCTCGAAGAATAGGAAGGTCACGTTCCACCCTACGGTGGAAATTATGAATAACTACAATAATGATATAGATAGGAAAAATACTGAAAATGTAGCAAATATTAATACAGAAATTAATGCAGAAATTAATGCAGAAATTAATGCAGAAGTTAATACAGAAATTAATATAGAAAAAATTAATACAGAAATTAATACTGAAAATCATACTGAATTTAATAATAATAATAATAATAATAATAATAATAATAATAATAATAATAATAATAATAATAATAATAATAATAATAATAATAAAGAAAATGAGATTGGAATAATAGAGGAAAATAAAGAAAATGTTGAAAATAAAAATTTACTTAACGGCAGTGATATTAGAGGCCTGCCTGCTAAATTGAAAGACAGTATTAAAAATTTACCACATAAAAATGCCCACAGTGTTCTGTACACAGATCTGAACTATGATAAAAATGTTATTACAAACAAGGAAATCGAACAGAATAAAGATGGCAATGTCGGATTACAAAAGTACGGTAATGTACCAGTTAAAAATTTGATAGGGCCTGTAAAACCCTTGCATGCGGGTTATACCTTTTTTAAAATAATTTCATTTAATAATGTGTCTATTATAAACAATATAGCGGCAGGTAAGAGAAATGAGGCAAATATTTCAAATATTGCAAGGCGAAAACCGCCAATAGATCATATGTTAGCTGCAAATAATACTAAAATTTCCATTTTTTATGATGTAATAAATGTGGAATTTGATATAAATTTGAATAGGAAATATGTTGATAAATTTTATGTTTCGGATGTAAATATTAACATTTTGGGGCTACCTTTTCTTAAAGGTTATGAGTTAGGTATTGATTTTAAACATGATATTTTAATTGACCCATTATCTAATCATACTATAAAGTTGAATAGGGATATAGATTTTAATAATAAGCATGTACATGCAACTTCGAAAGACACTCTGTCTCATACTGAAACTCATCCTCCCACCTCTCCTACTTTGCCTAATAGCTCTCTATTCTTTAATGATATATTAATGAAATATAAAGATGTTTCTCAACCCCTATATAACTGAAAATAATCATATAAAATTAAAACAAAAGAAATGATGGGCTGAAATTTTTGAATAATATAAAGGTAAAATAGGTGGCACCAGCACCGCATTAGTAAACAAAGATGGAAATATAACTGCAAATGAAGATGATGCAGCTATGCCTGTACGAGTATTAGAAGAGTTAGCGGAGGTTTATCCTTATAAAGCTAATGTAAAAGGTTCACCAATCAGAATGCTGCCCAGAAAATCCCGCATAAGTTATACTCACAAACTAGATCAGAGAAACTAATAATAATTTACTTGCAACAGGTGTCTTAAAAAGGACAAGCTCTCCTTGGGCTTTTCCATTGTCTGTTTTGGATAAAGGAAATAACAAAGTTAGATTGATATCGGACTTTAGAGAGTTAAATAAAAGGTCTGAACCTGATACCTTGGGTCTTCCAAATTTGCAAGATGCAATATTTATGTTGCAAGGCAGTAAATACTTTACATGTATAGATATGACTCAAGCCTTCTATTCCATCCCCCTAGCCGCAGAAAGAGAAAAATATTTTACCATCACCTGTAATTTGGTTACATATATTTACACCTGTCTCCCGATTGGTTATGTCAGCGCACCCTTCGTCTTTCAAAGGATGATGAATATCCTCCTACAAGATGTATATCATGTCCACGTGTATATGGACTATATTTTAATTATACTGTAACATAAAAACATAAAATTATCCTTGAAAAAGTGCTGCAATGACTCCAATACCTGTATATCAGTTTAAGTCTAGCGAAGTGCAAAATAGCTGAAAAAGAAATTGATTATCTATGCTCTACAATAAACGAAAAGGGGTGAATCCAAACACCGATAAAGTGAAAGATATAATAGAGTCGGATAAGTCAAAAACAATAAGAGAACTGAGAGCATTTCTCGGGAAAATAGGATTCTACAGGAGCAGTCTTCCTTGCTTGTCGGACGTCATCTCGCCACTCACCGCATTTTTGCGTGGCAAACCATATTCAAGGCAAAGAATACAATGGAATATGCTCGCCGAAAAAGCTTTTGAAAATGCTAAAAACGCAATAAAACACGCCTGTACGTTGACTTATCCAAGCGCATCAGGTCCCATCAAAATCATAATCCATGCAACTGCAAATGCGGTTGCAAGTGCAATCATGGCAGATGAAGAAGAAAACTGATCCATTCCCTTCTTCAGTAGTGTTTTATGATCCACCGAGCAAAAATATGATCATGCAAGCAAATTATTTATTGGTCTGTTTGAATAAATTATTAAGAAAATACGGATACCTCTTAATAGGTCGCGAGATTACTATTCATACGCAATCTCGTGAATCGATATCAAAATACAATCGGATAAATGACTCGAAGAATCAAAACGTAAGAGAAATACGTCAACTTACCTATTGAGTACTTATCAAGTCTCTTGGAAGCTAATAAATAGCAAGATAAATCCCCTCTCTGAATATCTGTTGAAAAACCACATTATTGGAAATGCAGAACCATCCAAAAATATTGAAATCCAGCAAACTGAAAAGGGGGAGGAGCTACCAATTCTCTCAGCCAATCTCGGCGCTTGTGATACAGAAATGGAAAACGCTATTGGTTCCTCAAAAGGTGTGGCGGCCAATCAGAAGCCAGGAATCAGACTTGAATCTGTAAAATACGTGAATGAATCTCCAAATACTACGAAAGCAGTCTGCAGCCAAAAGGATTTAAAGAGACAACCAGAATGGAATTTTTATGATACGGCCACACGCGTCAAAGCTATAAACCGTGAGAAAAAAGTGAATTTAGTCTCTTTAAATACCACAGAGAAACCTTTTTCAAATGCTTCACATTCCTATCAGCGAAAGGATTTAAATGTTGAAAAAAGAAAAATTCAGATTGAAGAGTGCTTAACAATAGAAGCTGAGTTGTTAGAAAAGTGGAATAAACAACTCAACGGTCAGCGGGCTGTGCATAAAATAGATGAAAATTTGAGTGAAATAAAAACTATAAATTTAATTACCAGCTGCAGTAAAACACAGAGAAATTATAAATAAATTTCATAAAAAGATCGACTACAAAGATATTTGTGATAAATAGAAAAATGATAGATAATATATATATATATATATAAATATATAATCTAATATATATATATACAATATATATATATATATCTATTAGATATAATTAAAAGTCTAAATATTGTGAAACAAAATTCTGGTATGATAAAAAAATGAAATATGTAGATATATCCTTAAATTATGCGAAAATACTGCCTTAAGAGAAGTATGATGATAAAGAGACATACCTGCGCGGGCATCTCTGAATTAACCGCTGTTAACCGCGTAATTGCAGAATTTTTTTTCAAAGCATCAAAAGGGGTTAAAAAAATTGTGAGAACGCCCAGTTGCTCAAGTCAGTAAGGGGGAGAGAAATGAACCCGCTTGGAAAATACAAAGAAATCATCTATAAATTTGATCACACCAGACAGACACAAACCATTCCTTCACCCATAAGTAACCCTAAATAACTCCATCATTCATCAAGCAAAACATAACAAAAAAAAACAGTAGTTAAAGTATTAGTCCACGAAATATTCCCCTTTACAGGCGTACCAGACAATTTTGTGACAGATAAGGGAGCAAATTGGATATCACACTTATTTGAGTGTGTGTGCCGGCTAATTGGTACCTCTCATTACACCACTGCAAGTTATTCACCTGCATCAAATGGGAAATCCGAGGTCTTTCACAAGACCCTGTTAGGTTGCATAAGAGCTATGCTGGTGGAACCTGAGAAGAAAAACCAAAAATGGTTAGATGTCTTTCTATTTGACCTGTTCCCATCTCAGAAAGCGGTATAAGTCCCAGTCCGATCTTATTTTGGCAGAATGTAAATATACCTGGTGGTTTAATAAATGCAGAAGTACCAGATAAGCCTATGTCATATGATAATTACATTGAAAAAATCGCAGGATTGATAGCTAAACCGCTCTCAGAAAGAGCAAATCGACGGAATAGAAACATCTTTCTCCCTAAGAATATAAAAGAAGCAAAATATATGTTAGTTAAAAATCAACAGTACAATACGGGAAAACTTCAACCAAAGTACCACGGGCCCTACCGTGTGGTAAAAATAACAAACAATAATGCTCATTTGATAAAAAAAGATAAAGTTGTGGTAGAAAACCTCAGAAATGTGAAAATATATTACAATCTGGTTAAATCTCCTCCTAATGAAAGATCTGAAAAGGAGAAATGAAAGAAAAGAGAGAGAAAGTGGGGGTGGGAAATTTATGATGAATGTCCCTTGAAGAAAGAGTTAAAGACGTTGATATGGTAATTAATACGGGAACAAATTAAAAATTTATTAAAGGTGTATTACTGAATCATATATATTGTAGTTCTTTACCCTTCCTCGAGTAGTAATTTCATCTATTCTTCCTTCCTCTTTCCTTTGAATTTATTGTAAAAATTAGAAGGAGAGTGTGGAAGATATGGAGGAAGCGATAATCAGTTGCTCCACACCGGCTTAAGGCACCCATCTCTTATATCTCAAGTCACAACTTCTGGACAGGTAACTTTAAAAGTGAAAGGGACGGTCATGTATAGCAATTACATGTATCGTCATAGTGTGATACACCTATGTACGAGGCTACTCGCATACCTCACCGTGTAATTATTACGATCATTGGTGACCCTCTATATAACAGCCTTGTAATAAGCGAATCCATACATTGAAGAACAGTTAAGCATCTACTCCCCCTCAGGTGGGAGGTGCAGCGATTTGAATTATAATGGTTTGAATCCGAAAGGACAAAAGCCACTCAGGATGTGTGCCGATCCTTCTACGAGAGTCGTGCTGAAATTGTTATCTAACCTCTCAGTGAGAGATAGTGTCATGACTAGTCAGTCTGGTTATATACTTGCATTGTTATCATTTACGAAATTATTTAATTAAATTATTAACGCTTATATAATGCCATATAACGGCACTAATCATATTTAATTTGTTGAATTTCTATTGCATAGTTAAATGTTTACTAAATGAAAAGTGAATATCTTTCATTCACACATCCTGATAAGATTAACTTGCTATAATTAAAAGCGACTTCTTGAGTATCTCGTCTTAAAAGTAGTTAGGGACGAAACCGGCAGGTGCCAGTATTGTCGCTAATCGGCAACTGACGGATATTTTATATGATTTTACCTCACTTTCTAGTCTTCACTAACTCCTGAACTATTTTTTAGGTCTTTTTGATATATTCTCCTGGCCACTTTTCTAGCTCTTTTGCTAACTTGTATCTCACCTTTTTTAGTCTTTTGCTATATTTCGGCATTTTACGCCTTTTTGATATTTTTTGCGCACTTTTTAGTCTACCATTTGTCTATCAGCACCCAGCTACGTTGTGAGTCCTTTTAGCCAACATGTATTTGTTCGCGCAGCGCGTCACATAATGTGTCCGAGTTCGTCCACGCCGTTCGGGTTCAGATCCCGAGACCGCATCAGCCGTCCGACCACCCACCACGCCCTTATAATATATATTATATAATAATAAAGTAATATATTATAGTAATTATAAATATAATATAATCTATATTAATAATATAGATAATATAATATATATTATAATATAGTATATATATTAATATATATATATTCACCACCATCATGCATCCGGACTGAAATTCATTCATCGAAATCAAGTCATGAGTTACCCACGTTCTACGGATATTGAACACATCACTAATTTAAAAAT
>JABUQX010114695.1:0-7500 GCA_015478945.1 Trachelipus rathkii
CAAGACGATCATATTTTTGCTTGAGGCATTTTATCATAAAATAATAACTACAAAGCTAACTAAACAAACAAAACAAACAAAATGTCAAAAGGAAGAAACGGCAAAAGAAATTTTATCATAACAATGGATAAACCTAACTAACATGATAAAGGGAACTCATGGATAGTAAAGGAAAAAAGAAAACAAATGAAGAAAGAAAATGAATTTAATAATACCTAAATTTAGTGGAAAAAAGGAAGAATCTTTTGAAAATATTTAATTTAAGTTAAAAGATAATGGAGAGAAGGTATCTCAAGAAAAGGAAACAACTAAAATAGCAACAAATAATAGGAAGGTTAGCAGGTGGAAAACCGCAACTAGAAGTTATTATGTCTTTAAAGGAAGAAGAATATGGACAGAAAATGGAGTAGAAATAATTATAAATACATTAAAAGAAAGATATAGTAGAAATAAAGAACAAGAAAGTTATCTTAAAATACAAACATTGTTGAATATAAAATAAAGCAAAGGAGAATCGTTGGGGAAATATGTAGCAAAAAATGTTAAAGCAAAAAGAGATTGTGAAAAACTGGATGACATTAAAATAAGTGATAAGGTTCATTCATACCAATTAATTAGTAACTCTTAAATATGAAGGACATGGAAAGAAAGTTAATTATAAATAAGATTTGAAGAATTAAAAACAATATTTTTCATAACAACTAAAGAATCAATTGTAAATATGAATGGAATCAGTATGTGAAATAGTAGAAAAGAAGAAACTAAAAAATGAAAATTGGTAATATATAATAATAAATTCCAGTATACAATATGTAAATACAATAATCATAACACTGATGAATGTTACTGGAGAGAAAGAAACATTTAATTTCAATAAATGTGGTATTTGTAAACGTAATAATCATAAAACAGAAGATTGCTATTGGAATGAAAAATACAACAAAGTGTGTTGGAAATGTAAAAAGAAGAGGACACATAATGAAAATTTGTAAGAAAATGAACAAATAGAAGAAACAAAATAATAAATCGATTGAGTTTGCTAGAAAAAAAATAATAAAAACAATTTTATGAAAAAAAGGAAAAGAATCTATTAATACAGAAACAAGAAGAAAGAAGAAATGGCATTAAATTAGAGAATTAGTAAGAAAGAAAAATAATAGAACATTTTTCAATAATATTGAAAAAATATACTGACTGTAAAGAAATTAAATATCAAGAAGATATAATGGCTATTATAGATACAGGAAGTATAGAGACAGTAATTGGAGATAAGGATTAACAAAATTGACTTAGTGGAATTAACTTGATGAGGAATTACAATTATAAAAGAACACACAAAAGTTTAAAAATGGTTTGTTTTTGTATTTGGAAAAACAAGAATATAAAATATTAAAAGAAATATTATTGCCTTGTAAAATCAAAGAAAGAGTTTTGATTTAAAAATCAATGTAATAGAGGGTGATATACCTTTATTCCTCGGTAAATCAGCTATGAAAAGAATAAAATAAAAATTAATATTGAAGATGGAACTGTTGATATTTGTGATTTGAATCTTCAGAAAGTGAAACATTTGAAAATGAAGGAGGACATTCCTGCATATTATTGAATAAAAACAAAAAGAAACATGTTGGATTATCAATTTAAAGAAAAAATGTATTAAAGAACAAGATAGAAAAGAAAAATTGAAAAAATACATAACAATTTGCACATTGTGGAATAGAAAAATTATTTAAAACAATAAAAACTGCTAATGTAAAACAATAAATGAAGAAGATTTTTGAAATAATGTAAGAAAAGAATTGGAGCAAATTGTGAGAGATATGTGAAATATGTAAAAAATATATAAGAAACTCCAGCCAAGGCCTGTGGTGGGTTTGCCATTGGCAAGCAAGTTTAATGAAATAATTCAATTAGATGTTGGCGAATTTGAGAATAATAAATTTTTAGTAATAATAGACCATGCTACAAGATATACACAGACAGTATGGTTAAAAAATAAAACCAGTAAAGAAATTATAGAAAAGTTAATTGAAAAATGGATTATTTATTTTGGAAGTCCTAATGGCATTATGTCTGATGCAGGAAGAGAATTTCAAAATGAAGATATGGAAACTTTTACTACAAAAATGAATATCAGATTAATGAGTACAGCGGCAGAAAGTCCATGGAGTAATGGTTTATGTGAAAAGGTAGTAGGGTTACTTAAAGAATCATTATATAAGTTAAAACAGGAAGGACATGACAGAAAGAATAGTATGGCATGGGCAATATTTGCTAAGAATGGACTAACAAATTACTTGGGATATGCACCGAATCAACTTGTTTTTGGAAGAAATATAGGAATACCAAACATAGTAGATTGTGATAACGCATTAATAAGTGAAGAGAGAGATACTGATGACATGATTAAAGAATTACTAGAAACAATAGATAAAGCTAGAAAAATTAATATAGAAAATGAAGGTTCAGAAAAGAATAAAAAGAAGATAGAGAAGTCAAATAAGAGAACATATGTCAAAAGAATATAAATAACAGGTTGAAGAAGTATATTACAAAAGAAACATTGATAAAGAAATGGAGAGGACCAGCTAAAATAATGTGTGTAGATGAAAAACGCATCATAGTAACAAAATCGAAGCTATTTTAAAATAAATATGATAAATTTATTAGATAATTAGATAAAGGAAAATTAAAGAGATATTTGAAGATAAAGAAAAGAAAACTAAAAGAAAATACAAGAGAAAGACAAAATGAAAGATGAAATTTAAGTTAGAAGTGTAATTCTTCAGAATAAATAATATGGTAAAAAAATTATGGATAATGAGACTGATAATGAAAATGAAAATCAAACCTGGAAGATGAAGAAGAAGAAAATGAACATCAATTGATGAATATGAAGAAGTTGATCAAAAAAAAACTGGTAAATACTATGAAATGAAATTTAAAGAATAATGAAGATATATTAAACATTGTTAAAGTGGAGGCTGGCAAGCACTAGAAAAAATCATAATAAATGTTATAACATACGCAATTTGAATACAAATAGAATATAGATATAGATTTGAAAGAATTTTGAAAAAATATATGAATTAGATGTGTTTGAAAATGAAAAAATGCGATGAGGAGTCATTGGATGAAAGTGAGGAAGATAATAGGATGAAATGATGGTAAAGATGACGATGAGGAGGTAAATCAGAAGTTATTATATCATTCTAATGAAGAAATTAAACAAGCAAAAAAGATAGAAATAGAAAATTGGAAGAAAACAAATGTTTTTGAAGAAGTAAACTGATAAAGGTGAAAGAGCAATTAATGTAAGATGGGATTAGTAAAAAATTATTGCAGAATAACAAGAAAAATTTAAAAGCTAGTTAGTAGCTAAAGGATATGAAGAAACAGTGGAGGAAAAAACAGATGCACCAAATGTGTGTTTCATCTGAAGCAATGAAAATGATTCTAACATAGGTTTTAAAGAAATGAAAATAATGCTATGGATATTTCAGCAGCATAACTTACAGGGATACAATACAAGAAAAGTATATTTAAAACCACCACCAGAATTTGATAATGGTAAACTTTGGAGATTGAATAAAACTGTATATGGATTACAAGATGCTGCTATGATGTGGTATTTATGATTGAAAAAACAATTAATTAAGTTAGGTCTAAAACAAAGTAAAATGGAAACGACACTATTTATAATGAAAGATTCAAGTAATATAGAAGGATTATTATGTACACATGTAGTGATATTTATGGGAGGAAATAAAAATTTGAAAACAATGTAATAAAAATTTTAAAAAACATTTTCTGACATAGGAGAAAGTAGTTCAGAATCATTTAAATATTTAGGAGTTCAATTATATTAAGAAGAAAACATGATAATAAATGGAGCAAAATAATTACTGGGAGAAGATTACAATTAATGAATAATAAAAACAAAAGAAAATTAGAAAATTAATAAAATGTAATTAAAAGAATCCAACAATTAATAGGAAAATTAAATTGATGGCAAGAAATACAAGACCAGATTTAGCTTATATAGTTAGTAAAATGAGCAAGAGAAAGAAATGAATATTAAAGATTATAAGGAACTTCATAGATTGATAAAAAAATCAGAAATGAATTAAATATCATACAAATAAATAATGAGAAAATTGAGAAATTCATAACATATTGTGATTCATCATTTGCTAATAGAGAAGGAGATAAAACACAACTGGGATGTATCATTTTTGCTGTGGATAAAAAAGGAAAAATGATACCCATAATGTGGAAATCAAATAAATCAAAGAAAGTTAACCATTCAGTTATACAAGCAGAGGCAAATAGTTTGCTTGAAGGTATTGAACAAACATTGTATATACAAAAAATGTGGGAAAAAATTACTAATATTTATAGACCTACCATTTTGAGAGCTGATAGTAAGACACTTGTAGATACTCTTAATGTCAGAAAGACAATCAAAAATTAAAAGCATGAGAATCATAATATCAGCAATAAGAGAATATCTAAATAATCAAGAAATACAAAAAATAGAATGGGTAAATAGTAATGATCAATTCTCGCTGATAAATCACTCAAGAATACGATGACAACAAAATGAAAAATGTAATTTTCACATCATTGCACAATTCAATGATCATAAGCTATCAAATATTATCTTCTTTCTTGTGTAAGATGACAAAAAACAATTTGAAGAGCAGAGAGGGGGAAGAATGATAAATTCATTTAATCATTTTTCTCCTTTACAGAAAAATAAAATAGATAAAAATAAAGAGTATACAGTGTAAATTTTATGTATAATTTAGTGAAGTAATATAAAGAAAATTAAAAATAAAGAAATATTTAAAATTATTAATAAGTAAAAGTTAAATATAAAAAATAACAAAAATCAAATAAAAAGGCTAAAGGAAAACCTAAATAGAAGAAGATATGAAAAAGAAAAATACAGAATAAGAAAAAATGATTGATATTTCACCATAATTTAGACAACTGTAATCAAAAAGAGAAGGACTCAAGCAACCAACAAAATCTTCAAATGGAGGTAATAATGAATCTATTTTTGCTTTAAACATTATATATATATATTGATTTTATTTTCAGTCTTGTGTAGAATCATTCTAATATATTATATTATAGTTATATATATATATATATATATATATATATATATATATATATATATATATATATATATAGTATATATAATATAGTATATATATATGTGTACGCGGTGTATATATAATATATATATTAATAATATATATATATTATATATATTATTTATATATATTATTTTCTTTATACATATATATATCATATATATATTATATATATATATATATATATATATATATATATATATATGAGGCTGAATGGGGACTTACAAGGTAATAGGAAGCTCTTCCTAAAGGAAGGGCAAAAGGTTAAGAAACAGGGTAAAGGGAATTTTCATTGAATAATGAATAGGGATGGTTCTTTCGCGACTGATGAAAAGGATGCGAGGTGTAGAGGCAAAACTTCGAAAATCTAAATATAAGAGTAATGAGGTGATAGTGAAAGTGTGTGAGTTTGATGTTGTAAGAAGAAATAGGTATTTTGGGAATGAGGTAAATTGTAGGAAGGAGGTGATAGGTAGAGTGAGAAAGTTGAAGAATGGAAAATATGCAGGCATAGAAAGAATTACTGGTGAAATGATCAAGAATGGAGAGGAGATTGTGATTGACTAGATGTGGAAGTTGTGTAACAGAGCGTTTTTACAGGGTAAAGTTCTGGAGGATTGTAGGAGAGCAGAAATAGTACTGTGTAGATCAAATTTTCACACTGAAACAAATGATTGAGAAAATGAGAGAAGAAGAATAAACTGTATTTAGGCATATTACAGAATTAACAGAGAAGCTGTGGCAGGTGTTAGTAAGATATGGATTTGGTGGTAGGCTTCTGAATGGATTCAAAAGAATGTATGACGAGTGGAAAGTGTGTAAGAATAAATGGAATTGAAAGTGATTGGTTTAATCTTAATAGTGGAGTGAAGAAGGGATGTTTTGCCTTTTTGGCTACTTAATTTGTATATGGATGGGATAATGAAAGAATTAGAGGTAGCGATGGTAGGGAAAGGTGTTGGACTAATGGAGAATAGAAGAGAGTAGAGGGTACCCTGCTTATTGTACTCTAAGGATTTGGCTTTATGTGGCGAATCTGAAGAAACTTTGAGAGGATTGGTAGAAGGGGTTTAGCAAGGTATGTAAAAGGAGGGGCTTGAAAGTAAGTATAGATAAGAGTAAGGTTATGGTAGTGAGTGAGGAGAATCAGCGGTGTGAAATCATGTTGGATGGTGAGCAATTGAAACAAATATCTGAGTTTAAATATTTAGGCTATATGTCAGATAAAAAGGGAACAGATGATGCAGAGTGTAATAGGAAAGTTATGAATGGTTGGAAAGTAGCTGATGCAATTAAATCCTTGGTGGATATAAAGGGTCTAGGTCTTGAGGGTTCTAGGGTTTTGCATGAGGGTATGTTGTTACCTGTGTTAATGTATAGTAGTGAAACTATGGTATTGAATAAGAGGTATAGATCTAAGGTACAAGATGGACAATCTTAGAGGCATGTTAGGTGCACGAATTAGTAAAATGAGAGAATAAACGAGAGTACATTGAGATAGTATAGTCAAATGGAAAGGATGGATGATAGTCAGTTGGTTAAGCGGATGTATAGTGGTGGGTGTGCTGGGAATCGACCGGCTGGGAGACAGAAGGAAAAGTGGATGGAGTCAGTGAAGGAATGGGAACTTGGCAGAGACGATAAGAAAGGTGCATAATAGAAGTAAATATCGGAGTTTTGTGAGGGGGTACGTATGTGGGCCTGGCCCAAGTTATGAACCACACATTGATGACATACCACAGTGAGGGTGAGATGCAATCTCGTGAAGCCCTAGGTTGGATTTTTCTAACAAGAAACGAGTTCTCGCTAAAGGGTCATGTTCTTCTATTACTTTTCTGTTTCTGGTGTATGCTACGCACCTCACCCCCAATCTAGGGAAAGGAGGTAAATAATAATAATAATAATAATAATAATAATAATAATAATAATAATAATAATAATAATAATAATAATAATAATATTTGTGCATCCCTCCAGCTCCAGCACTATGTGACCTTGTCACATACGTAATCTTTAAGTCTTCTTCCATTCCCATCATTTTTCGAATTATCTATCTATCTCTATCTTTCATTCCTTTTCCTCCACCACAATTTCTATCTTTAGTGATAGCTGAGCTTGGGTCCCGCTACTACTTATTTATATGTTAGAAATGCTCATGCATGCCACTTATTCCAGTTGCATGCTTGAGCACCCTACCCTCAGTTTTGGGGAAGTAAGAATCAGATAGTGTTGATGATATAATATATTTTTATTATTATTTACCTCCTATCCCCAGATTGGAAGTGAGATATGTAAGTGTAGTAAAGTTGTTTAGGTTTAAGTTTGGTTTTTTCAG
>JABUQX010114695.1:12500-27532 GCA_015478945.1 Trachelipus rathkii
GAAGTATTAGAAAGGCTACCCATTCTCCGAATTAGATGAACACACATATGTGCTTTTAACAATGAAGAAAAGTATTTGAACTTAGGAATAGAGAGGAGGCAAGTTGAACTAGGACTGACCTCAACTCAGAACAAGCTACACATGAACAAAGGGAGGAACATAATAAAGTACACTTGCCTTTCCAACATTCTTAGAGAAAAGCATCCACGCACCTGGTCACATAAATTTCAGGAAAAATCATAGGAACCTTGAAAGAGTTAAAATAGGAGATTTCTGAAATTGTCTGGATAGAATTATACAAGAAAGGGAGGCCGAAAAGATGGTAATTTTTAATGGAAGTGTAGCAACATCAGTATGGATAATATAAAAAAAAATTAAGACATTTAAAACTTTTTGGTATATATAAAAAAAATATTTTTGTCAATAAGAAAACCCAGCAAAATATCACACTTTACAGGTTTTGTTACGGTGACCTACACCTTGGCCAGGTCATCTTGCGTCGTAGTTTTCGTTTAACATCATCTAACCATCTCATCTGAAACATCGGCTATGCGACGTTTTACAGCACTACGAGGGTCTACACCCCCCATAATATCCTGGATTGTGTTATTCCACGTTTCTGGCTGCTTTTGTTTACGCAATGATATTTACCTCCCTGATTTAAACAGGGAATTAGCTCTACGAAATAGACGAAACAAAAAGGTCCACCAACCATATCCCCCTCTGCATGTCTTGAACGCCCTGAAGGGACTCCTTTCTCATTTCCATTGTTATTATTATTACCGGAGCTTCTTTTCTCTATGTGTACTTTTACACGACTGCGTGTATCCAATTGTGAATGGGTATTGGTTTGCCTTTCGACGTTCTTATATGAAACGCGAACTGGAACTCAGTTGGTCCGGTCGTTACTCATAGGTAAGTATTGGAAAACATTAGGGATAACTTGATAACTTTACGACCTTTAGGAAAATTGACTACTCTTACACTAATGCAGCTTTAGTCATTCACCTACAGTCTACTTGATGGTCTACCAATAATTCTCGCTCACGATGACGAGACCTGGATCTTTGAAACATCTCTAGTAGGCAAGCTGGCAACCGAAAATGTACATGAGAACTCTGTTCTCAGTTGCTCATTTTTCTGAAGGACGTATACTCTTTCCAATCGTTATGGTATATCAACGCCCAAGTTTAGATCCTTTAGAGATGGATTTTGATATTATTTCCCGATAGTTTGTATACATGTGAGTAACAACGAGATCGTGAGGCGAAAACCCAGCCTGAGGTGGCGAAATCAAACTAAACTTATATCTTTCAGGTTATCACAATGCTCATGAGATTCTCTCAAAGTGACATTAAACACGTTATCTTCAGTGTAACGGTTTTAATTAACGAAGAAACACTTAATCTAATTTTGACTTGCGTTTCAAATTGTTTGTTTTAAGTCTCTATGAACACATTCAGTAACCGATTGTATAGTACCGTGCTCTGAATAAATAATTTTCAAAGAAATATTCATTGGTACCTCGTTTGATGGTTGCAAGATTTCTTTCTTTTTTAAATACATTTTTAAACATTATCAAACATTATCTAAATATCTAGTAGAAAAGCCCCCAAATATAAACAGGGACATATTCCTATCGGCATCGAGAATTATTCACTTAATCCTGCACCTTCATGATTATTTCTCGATCAAAAGTTATAGGATTCAATAATTGGGTGTATAGTCTGATATTTTATTTTGCCGGATTACAAATCCATAGAAGCCGATGAAGGCAGCTCGTTAAATAGAAATGATCTTCACTCTCCTATGTTCACAACAGTAAACTGCATCACTTTTCTTTAATTTCACTAGCAATTTTATATAACTATTAAACTTCGCTGCGGCGTAACCTACTCCATTTGACAAGATAATTGTTTAATTTTTTACCTTTTCCTTTAAGCATCCTAATATTTTTTCTATTTTAATACTCGACTGCGGTTAGGCATCAAACACGTATTTTCGTGGATTTCTTGTTTATAGAACCCTTCTTTTATTTTTTCGCCCATCTAAGTCCCAGAGATAGTATAATTTTAACCCGTCCCTCGGGAATTCTTCTGATTTTGTATCTACTTTAAAAAACTTCTCTTGACCCATCCCGCCTCATACCCTTTCTGAAATTTTCATCTGATACCTAGGACAGTCTCACGTAGATCTTCCTATTTAAGGCCTGTGTTAGGTTCTTTTATTTTTGTACAGGGACGACTCAGAACTGAGGGTTCTTGTCTTTGACCACTCTAGGGGGGTATTCTTAAGTGTTCTAGATAAGACCATTTATAAAAATACGCCAAAGTCTTGCAGTATATCTATATATTTAAAAGTATTTCATTTCCAATTAATATAGCGGTGCATACTTTCGTGGAAGGTCCTTGGTACTCTTTCCACAATTGCAGCTTTATTAACAGAGTACGTATTGTAGTACCCTATATCATACTCATAGAATCATAGATACTGAACTATTTCTTGAAACTCTTTACCTAAAAATTTTGTGAACCTTTATCTGACCACATCAATTGAGGATATCTGTTATCCTTCATTTATAATTTCTCTCACAGCTTCAGCAACAGTTTTCGACTTTTTATGTTTAAAAGCCTTTAACCATAAATACCGTGGAATATACATCTATCACAAAAGGAAAAATGTATTGATACCCCTCATTTGTAAACTTTATATTTTATCATTTCAGTTAAATCAAAGTTGCCATTACATTTCTAAGTGAGCGGGCTATGGTTTTTCGTGTTAGAAATTTTTTTCGTATAGGTTTATGCAGAGTAAAAGCATCCTCACCTTCAAAATAATTTTTCAATTTTCTTTCTTTATTAATCCTCAGGAAACTTTGAAGCGAACCTGAAAAACCACACGTAACTCGATATGGCTGTTTCACCAATCAAAGTAAATATTTATCGACCCGCCCCCTTAGCCTTCCATGACTCCACAATGACATATAAACAAAAAGAAACAATCTATATTAAATTTATACTGAAAGGTGAATATTTAAAAACCAAATGTATATGAAATATTTTATTTTTAACTAATAATAATTATTAAACTATTTTTTAATTACAAGTCTAAAAACATAGCAGATTGTATACATTATTTTTAATTACAAACAATACGAATCATTTTTTATAAAAAAAAAAAGCCCAATAAATAATTAGGAACTAATCCCATTTTGATGCAATGGATGTTTTTTTTTTATTCTACCTGCACTTGAGCGTAATGTGTTTCTACTTAGCAACTTTTAATCTATCCGAGGCAAAAGAAGTACCAGAAGGACTACGCGCATCGTGGATCTAGCGGAGACATTTGGAATGATTCATCCCAGATCCGCTAATCTTATGTTTATTGTTGGTGATGTAAAGGTTCTCGGAAAACTTAATAGTTCTGAAGTTCTTGTTTGATCCTATTCCAGCCTGTTACAGGAGCCGTTCTTCCAATCACGCGAGAGATCGCGATACAAGTCAACAATATGGCGAACCAAAAATATTGTTTCTCCGGTCATTAATGCATTTGAGGCCGAGCTCGTTTCCATGTATCTGATCTTTTTAAAAGGTATATATATAGAGCTTAAACCCGTTGTTCTTTACTTCTCGAATTGGTACAGCGGGTGATTCCTTACGGTACATGTTAAAATTATCTTCTCTCTCACTTTCAATCTTAGTATCTGGTGCTGGAGCTTAATCTTCCTTTGGTGAATTAAATCAAGCTTTTAGATCTACTTAAATTCTTTGTTATAGCATTTTGATTATAGGATTCTTTTTTCACGTGAATGTTAACATCAGAGGGTTTAAATTCGATAGCCAATGCCTTCTCATAATTACTTTATTCTGCTCAACTTGCGGATCATAGTAAAAAACTCAATAGGTTGCCTGTGGAGCACAACTGCTGATAATGGCGTTATTCCCGATCTGTTTGTTTCGAAACTGTTGTGTGTGTTTGTTTGTTGTTGTTGTTGTGGATAAATATATTTAATGTTTGGTTTGGCTTGTTGTTGTTGTTGTTAGTTGTTGTGTTGTTGTTGTTGTTGTTGTTGTTGTTGTAGAGGTAGGGTTTCTGTGTTATATTTCATCTTCTCATAATCGCTGTAAGGTAAAACCATACGCTTCTTCATCAGTTGAGGGCAAGGCCACTTAGTTAATCAAAGGGGGCGTATAACGGAAGAAGAGTAAAGGTAGGAAGCACACCTGTCGCCTTTCTGTAATAGCTTCTTTTTATTTGTAAAGCTTTGCTTACGTTACCAGCAAGTTTTTTAATGATGCTTCAGTAGAGACGACGCAGCCTTTAAAAACCAAGCATATTGAAAAGGAAAACATTTTCCTTTTTAATTGTGATTTACTTCCGCTATACATTGTATGAATTTTTCATCTTCACAGGGGATCAGTTTACTTTTGTCAGAAGGTTTCAGGTTTGGTAAATTTTCTCATAAGAGTAACTAATCTGCCTACTAGGTTACTCATATATTCAGGTATGTATACGTGTCTCCTCTCGATATAGGGTACATGATATTGTACGCAGTAACACTCTATGCGATGTTCTTAGGATGAAGCTCACAGAGTAAATAACCGGGGGGTATAGATGTAACTTCTTTATATTACTTTTTAGAGAAAACTCTTTACGTGAGTAGGGAGAACATTGGTGGGGTAGCACAACATTGACCTGACTGCATATCACCTTCTTGGCCGGACACAAGATTAAATATACTGGATAGTGTGTAAGAAACATCACGCAGTATACTTATTCTGATGAAAGATATTCTGCATTTATAAAAAATACTGTTATTGTTGTGTAAATGATGGAAGGGAGATCAACTGTGAAGTCTTCAGCTATATCCTCATTCAATTATAAAGGATCCAAAATCATAGAAGGCATTATTAGGGATTTTTATGGACCTGGTAAACATTGAAGGCGAGTTTTGAATAATTATCATGGGATTAAACCTTCGTTGAATTGAAGTTACATCTTATGAATCACTAAACTTTTCTTGGGAAACACTGTGTAGCACCAGATGATTTTAACAGGTTGCTGTTTCCGAAGAGATCTCAACCATCTTTTTAACAAATACTTTAATAGGGACAGAAAAGTTTTTTCCCGCAGCCTGTGGTAGGACCAGACACAAGCACCACGTAGCTGGGGCACGGAGGATAATAAATTGTAACCACACGTCCAGGTCATAGGGTTGGACATCCGAACCACTAATGGAATAAGCAAAATGGGTGTGCACTGGGGGTATGTTACGTAAACGGCTTTAAAATACAATAACTTTGTTTTCCTACTTTACCAAGAGAACTTATTTATACTTAAAGAAAAAATATGACTTGGAATCAATAGATCAAGATCAATAGATCAAGGGTAGATCAAAGATCAATAGATCATAGTTGGAAACCGGGCAAGACACGTGGTGGAGAAGGGAGGTAGGTGAATTGAATTTACTGAATTTTACTGATTTATGGGTATGTAGTTGGAGGTAAAAACATAACCCGAATTTTAATAAAAAATATGAGTTGAATCAATTAGATCTAATAGATCGAATAGATCAATAGATCAATAGATTCATAGTTGGAATGAGAAGTGGTTGGACGAGGGTAGTGTTGTATTTACTGATTTACTCTCTCTCTAGGGTATGTAAAAACATAACAATTTTAGGAAAAATATGACTTGAATCAAAGATCAATAGATCAATTAGATCATAGATGGAAAGAAGGGAGGAGGGAGTCGATTTATATAAAGGGACTCCGCCACCCAAGATCTATAGGGGAGGGTTGTCAAATCACACTCGTATTTGATGCGGGCGATTGGTCAAAACCTAGGACACAGTTTGTTTATAATAAAATAAATAGAAGTATTCAGAATCTTAAGGAAATGGGGCTGTCTCTAAAGTGGTGGAGATTCCGTAAGAGCGGCGAGAAATGAACGCGATGCCAGAATCTATACAGTGTTTGTCAAATCGCCTCTGATTGATGCCGCCGTTGGAGCCAAACTACCAGTTTTGTTTGATAAAAAAGGATGATAAAATATAAGTATAGATCAGAATCTAAGAAAGTGTCGGTTAGAAAGTGTTGGAGAATTCTAGGAGTAGCTGTGGGATCAGAAGGAGGGTGTGTGATGTGCAGACGGATGTGTGTTGTGGTGTGTGTGTGTGTGTGTGTGTGTGTGTGTGTGTGTGTGTGTGTATGTTAGGTTGGTATGATATCTTGATATAATAAAATAAAATATTAATAATAATAATAATAATAATTAATATAATATAATAATAATAATAATAACTAATAATATAATAATAATAATAATAATATAATACATAATAAGATAATAATCATAATAATAATAAAAAAACTTACTGGTTTAAGATAAAAACAGATGTTAAGTAAGAAGAACATGAAGGGGAAAAACCAGGTTAATAAATCTCGTCCGGACCTTCTTCGATGTGCAAAAATATTAAGATTAATGAGTCATTCCTCGAATTTCATTGGTTGACCGTGATGGGACGGAACCTTAGACAAATTACAGTTCTCGTGATTGTTATCCCTTGCGAGCGTTTACTAAATTGCCTTAATGTTTAGGTGTCTGGTAAGAGCAGCAATTTACCAACCAGTGTCTAGTTGGATGCAATCGGATCAGGCAAGAAGAAGGTACGATCAGCAGAGCGCGTTAGAATGTGCGTGGAGGATCGTGAGATAAAGATGAGGAGTCCGACATAATGGAATATAATACAATAATAATAATGAGTAAATTATTAAAAATTTTATATGCTACTAGATTAATAATTATTATCCAATATAACAATAATTATGACAATAACATTTAATAAAATAATAATAACCTAGAATAATATTTTGTGCCGGTTGTGCTATAGTTAAGATTGAGATGCTACGATGACTTCTGCTGCGAAGTTGAAAACTTCTAATTAGTACCTTGATTAATGAATGCTGGATATTCAGTAGGCCTAGGATAGAGATATTTTTTTTGTGTAGTTGTGTCTCTTGTATTACAATGTTATTTTTGAAAGAGAAAAATTAAGTTGAAAAACAAAAGCTCACTCGTAAAAGCTAAAAAATTATAAAATTTATTAAAAGAAACTGAACACGTTTGCGTTCTCGCGGTGGTTTCGCGCCGGATAGGGCGAGCGGGCGCGCGCGGCGACGCCGGGATTTCGCCCGCGGGTTGCGCACATTGCGGGCGCACACGGTACAGACCGGGCCAGCATGTCGCGAACTTTCTCGCAAGGGGTCTTCAAACCATTCATATTCGAAAATCTATGACCTTATTAAAACATGGATAATTTGATACCAATTTTGTTTTATTATAGGCTAGTAACCATGAATATTTGACGATAAGGCTCAACACGCACCCGAAGCCAGCACCGGAGGCCGGAGGAATGCCCGCAGAATCGAATCCGCGACTCCGGGTATCCTACTTACTTCATTCCTTCCATACGAAGTATTACCTGGATCTCAGCAAGTATTTTCGCAACGTCCTTCTACAGTATTAAATCGAATTTCGTTAGGGGGCCAGCAGCATCCGCCACTTCAAGGCGCTGCCGGAATGGGCAGGACACGTAACCTCGAGTCTACGGGACGAGGGGTATCAACGTGTCCACCGCGCCCCGACTGATAGGGGTGTTAAATCTTTGAAGGAGATTACCATGTAGCAACATCTCTATCCGTTAACTAAGTGAGGTGCGGGCGGTGCGGCGGCGGCCGGGTGCCTTAACCGGCTCCACGACATGTGGTGCTGTGCGAGGGGTGTACGTAACAACGACCCTTGCTGGCGTGCCATATACGAGTCTATAACTGGGATAGTAGGATGTAGCCTAAGACTCAATGATATTATATTATATATAATATATCATATCCATATCTTATAATAATATATATATATATATATATCATATACTATATATTAGTATAATATATATAATTATATATATTATATATATTTGAGTTTAAGTTTATTTATTTATTTATATTTTATTTAATTTTTTATTTATTTATGTATTATTTGAGAATCTAGGTTTATTATATTTATGTATATATTTTATTATTAAAATTTGTTATATATATATTTTTTTTATGATTTTTTTTAGGTGATCTATTCCTTTATGTGGGATATTTCATTTTATTATTTAATCTAGGATTTTATTCATAATAAATTTTTGATGTATCATTTTAGATTATATAATTAATAATTTATTTTATTGGACATACAATTATTATATTTTGTGAATGGAGTAGATAATAGATACTACATTGTAAAATTTTTTTTTATTTTTTTTATTGATTCGAAAAAAAGCGCGATATCGTGCTTGTTTTTCGTCGAATAAAAGGGGAAGAAATTCTACAGCGAGGTTAATTAACGGATCCCCCAGCAACGGGTGGATTAACTCCCCACGGTGATTTAAACTCCCGCAGGATATCGATCGGGTTCGCGTTTAGGGCATATAATTGGCCAGTCCAATAGTATACACTCTAACTACTAGATAATATAATAGAATATATATATATATAGGATATAGTATAAATGAGGTAGAATGATATATAGTATAATAGGTAAATAAGGATAAAGTAATATATAGTACATACTGGAATAAGATATATAGAATCAGGATATTATAATATATATATATATATATAAAAATTAATAATATTAATAATAATTAAATATTAATTAATAATTAATAATACATAATAATAATAATATATTATAATAAATAATCAATAATAATAATTAAAATAATCCAATAATAATTAATACATAATAATAATAACGTTACATAATAATAATAATAATGATGAAAAATGAATAATAAGTAATTAATAATAATAATAATAAACTAAGGAACTTTGTTATGTGAAAACAACTTCACGTTCCAACAGCAAAATATATACTGGACCACTCGCTTAATAAACAGGCGAAATGAAAAGAAATATTGCGGAATCGTTTGTCGCTCTACGAAATTAGAATTATTTCCCGTGTTCCATTTGAAATCGTAAAACAAGAAACAAAAGTTTTCTGGGTGTTTCCAAGGAAAAACTTTAATAAAAACTAAAAAGCAGGGAAAACTACTCCCGAAATGTTTTGCAATCGTAGTGACTGAGTTTTTGCCTCCCTGTTGGAAATACATTTTCTGTATCGTCTGTATTATAGGACACAGTCGTTTCTCTGCGAAAGATTGTCTTCCATACGTGCGATGCTAAGTTTTATTAATATACACAAAAAAATCATCATTTTATTGAAAATACGTTATAACCCTTTTAATAGTTATTTATTTTAATCCTGCAATTCAAACATTTTCATTCAGAGGACTATGTGGAAGATTTGGGTATGACTATATTCATATACCGTGTTGTCATTTCCTTCACTTATACATTTTTTCATTATGAGTTTCGTGAGTGAGAGAGTGAGAGAGTCATAATATACATTTAATATTTTTACCTTGGAAGGAGTTGGAGTTTGAGATGGGGAGTGGGTAAAGGCGAGATGTGTTACGTATGTGATTCTCCTTTTAATTTTCTCACTATTAAACTGATTCTACCTCTCTATATATACTATATATATATAGTATTATATAATAGGTTATATATATATAGTGAGTGTATATATAGTATTATATATATATTAAAACTATATAAAATTAATAGGATATTATATAACTATGAATATATGTATATCTACTATACTTTAATATTTATATGCCTGGAAAAAGTATAAAGTCGGGGTTCAAAATTTTCATATTTACAGCATGTAAAACTACTCTTACTGCCACATACTGTTTTTATTTTAAACCTTTTTTATATAGGCCTTCATGGTGTGAAGCAATATTCTTAATTGATTTTTACTCACCAACTCATGGGTCGGGAGGTGTACGAGGGCTGGAGCCACCCCCGGTAGAAAGAATGTTTAAGCTTGTCAATACATTTGTATCTTGAGTTTCAATGGATTTTTTTGAAATTTTTCCCTATTAAAACAATTTTTTTGGAAAAAATATTTTCGTAAAAATAGCATTTTTTTATGATTTTGAAATTGGCGTGAAGCGCTATTTGTTAATAAGGATGGTATAATCATAGTATAATTAAAATTTTGATTATATTTCATATATGTCATATATATATATATATATATAGAGATTATAATATATTATATACTATATATACCTATATATATATATATATAAGATTATTATACTATATATATATATATATATATAGATAACTATGTGTGTATATATATACTAAGACGGGACAGATATATATATTATATTGGATAAAGATAACTAACCTCTGCTTGCTGGCGTGTACGAACCCGCACCCTTCGCATGTTTTTGGAAAGCACGGCGTGGGAGTTTACACCTGACCCGATGAGCTAAAAGGAAACCCGCCGCGTTTACTGGGTACTGTAAGCATTTACTATCTTCTCAGAGGAATAAGCATGTCGAGGGTACTTAGGACAGTAACCATTTGGCAGAATTCAGCGCCGACACTCGGGTTTAGGGTCGCACATGGTTTGATTCAAGGAGCAATGGTATCAGTAACAAATTCAGAACTGCTAACACACGCTCACAGCTCGTAAAATGATAAGGATAATTAACCTTCCCTGGTGGGTTTCGAACCTGCACCCTCGCTGTTGGTTAAGCAGGCGTGTTACACCTGACCACGATGAGCTAAAAGGAACCCGCCGTTTCCCTTGAAAGATTGCTAAATCTTCCCAGAAGTAATAAGCTCTGTCCAAGTACTTAGACAGTGACCTTTGGCACGACTTCCCGCTTCACCGGGTCGGTCAAGGGTGAAGCTACGGTTACTAGCGATATAATATACCAAATATAACACCGCTTCAATCAATGTGTTCTAATCATTACAATACCATGCCAGACGTACGATCAACAATAGACTTTCATTTATTAATTATTATTTTTAAACAATTTTTTATTATTTGAAAACACAATTTTAATATTTAATAAATATTTATCTACATTTGTTTCTAAATAAACTTTTCTTAAAAGTATCTAATTTCTTTACTCATTTACTCGTCTTCTTTGCTAAAATTTTTCGCCCTATTCCCTACCTTCCCCATACTATATATATATATATAGTATATATTATATAATTATATATAATGATATATATATATATATTAGTATATATATATATATATATATATATATATATATATTATATATATATATATCATATATTATATATATATATTATATATATTGGGTTATATTATATTATATTATTAGGGGGGGGCAAAGCGTTGAGTGATATATATTATATATATATCATATATATACTATATATATATATTATACTATATATATATAATTAATATATATAGTATATATAATATATATATAGTATTTATATATATAAATATATATATTTATATATATATATATATATATATATAGCCGCTTTGGGCGGCCGCCAAATGCTATCGACATACTGAGAGTTTTAGAGGAAAATACTGTCAGAAGAAGTTAGCTGTATAAAAAAGCACACAGCTAGTTTGACTTCAAGCCAATGTGAAAACGAAAACACATTAAAACTATAGAAAAAATGTATGTTTATAAAACGTTAGTAATTAGTAATACTCCTTCATTACACTCTATCGATTGATATATCCTTTTTTTGTTTTTCTACTTAACTAAACCCTTAAGAAAACGTCGTCTGGCCAAACCACTATAGGTTGTTCATTTTTTTTTATATTCGCCAACATTTAGGGGGGGCAGCATGTGCTCCCCCCTGCACCCCCTGCCACGTCCATGTTATATATATTATTACGTTATTATGTGCTATGTTCAACATATAATTTACATTTATGTAAGTCACTGTACTGTCGTGATCGTGTTAATGCAAGCGAACGACGAAGCGGCAAGCTACTAGACAAAGCTTGTTACGTAGTACGCGTGTGATCATGTTTGATATTACCAATCCAATTACGACGGAGGATTGGAATTTAACATTTCTGGGTTACTCAGTAGACGATCCGATATACTATTATATATTATATAAAAATATGATATATGAAGCTTTTAATGACATTTCGAGGAAGAAGATCAAGATAGTGTCTTCCAAATACAAGAATGAGAAATTTGAGGATAATCCAGGGGCACTGTACAGTACAAGGCCTCTCTAAAAACATATCAAAATTGCGCCTCACATACTTTTAAACGTCTTAGTTGCAAACAACTGCCATCCAAAGAAAGCTCCAACAATTCGCTGTAAATATGGCTCAATCAAATCACCACTACAAATAGGAAAATGTTACCTGCCTTTTTGAGAAATAAAAGTGGTCGACCAAAAAATCTGCCGAAGGTATATCAATAAAGGTCTTGACTGACAGCTACGCTTGCATTTCCTACTCGGGCGGAACTCATTGTAATGACTCGCTGGTAGTGCCTAGGAAAACACTCAAAGGTAAACTTCACCAATTGATGGCTGAACTAGAATTACCACCTTTCAAATCAACTGAAACTAGAATTTGGTTACTGACAGTATCTTAGATTGTATTGGCATGCGCTTTCAATCGCCAGTTGATTCGCTTCTTCAGGTTGGAGAATGCGTATTTTATTTATGGTGAATTACTTCCAAATCTACTTTTTGTAGAAAACAAACTCGGAAATTCTAAATCTTTGAACGCAGTAAAGGTATTGTAGCCCTCTCATAAAAGCTGTCTTTTCTTTTTGAAACTTTTCCTCAATTTGAAAAATGAACAAGTAGTGCACGAAGGCGATTTATTGCAAGCGTTTACTTTCACCCATACTTTCAAAATGAGACCGTGGGGTGTCAATCAAATACCAAGATGGATCGGTGAAGAAAAGAAGACGCTCGTGAAAGAAACCATACGGCTGCACGATTTGTCCCCCCTAGACTCTTCAGTGGAGGCGAAACCTCTCTAGCAGCGAAAGAAGAGGAACTATTTGCTACTAAAGCCAGGATCTGATTTTGTCAGTAGACACGCAGTTTTAGAATATTCGAAAGAATGCAGATTCGAAACATGAAGAGCCTCGCTTTTGATAAGGAAAATTATTTATTACGCGTACAATACAAGCGATTCCATCATCTGCGCCTGTTGAGAGACTTCTTCTCTTGTTGCAGGGATGGACCTTGTAACACCAAAAAAGATTCATCCCTCTCTGACAAGAACTTTTCGAAAAGATTGTCTTGCCTCCCGGCGAATAACAAATTATCTTTTTAAATCGCTGGGTAGTAGTCTGGTTTATTGGTACTACCCCTGGTCTACCTAGTACCCCTCATATGTTATAACCCATGTAATGTTTTATGGATTTCAGGTGGTAACAGTAATAATTATACACCAAAACTTTTTCCACTTTCTATTTTATTTACCCTTAAACCGTCTCAACCGCGAGCGCTTCAAATTTTGTGTATTGGAGAATTTTTGTTTTGTCATTAGCCAGTACAGTATAAATGTTCCCAAATGCCTATGAGCGATGAGACTATGAGGTGACCAAATTAAGACTAAATTAAGACCAAATTAAGACTAAATTAAGACCATAAAATTAGTTCATAAAAAATAATGTACTTAAAAATGTACTTAAGTTAATTGACAAGTACTTAGTACTTACAGTACATTTCATAAAAGTACTTATGTTCTTAATATACTTTCAAACCACTGTACTTAGTACTTTGTATTAAGTACTTCAAAAGTACCTAATGCCCAGCTCTGGTTAGTTAGGTTAGTATTAAACCGTAGGATCATAGATCATTCCGTAATACTAAATCTGTCACAACATTATTTCTGCCGTTGTAATATGAATAAACTTATCGTACATCCCCCAAAAAAATTATTATTTTATTTTTTTTTCATTTTATTTTAGCTAATAGTTTATTTTTGTACTTTTTCCTAATAAAATTTTTCTCGTTGATTCCAAAAACTGTATTACAATTTTAGTTTAGCTATCGGTTAGTTTTTTAGCTTATGTCCGCCGCCTAATCTGGAGGTCTGACCTAAAATAGTTATATATATATATATATATATATATATATATATATATAGTATAATATATATATAATCACTATATAATATATATATATATATATATATATATATTATATATAAATATAGGTATATACTATATATATATGGCCAAACGAAGAAGTTTACCCGCGATCATATCTCAACAAACTAAGATAGGCTACAAGAAAACTGATAACATATATTGAATCAGCGTATGTCAAATTTGTACGGAAATGAAAAAAAAAAAATTATTTTTTTTTTATTTTTCTTTTATATCTTCCAAAACTGACGATAGGTAGAAGAAAACTAATATCATATATGGAATTAGCGTGTGAAATATATGTGATGATAAGAAAAAGGAAAAAACATTTTTTTTTATATACCAATAACATATTTGGAATCAGCATATGAATTTTTTTTTAGGCGGCTCGAGCCGACGGTGGACAGAAGGGGGGACGTCGAATCCCCCCCGTCGTCCCCCGGGAGGCCGAGAGACCCCGACTCCTATAGCATCTTTGCGGTTTACCCTTGGATATTTCTTTAGTTAAAAAAAAAAAATAACACAAATTTTTATTTCCATTTTTTTTTATACAAATTTCAATACGCTAAGATTCTCAAATGTTATATTTTCATTTTTATTTCCCTATTTATTATAGGAGATATAAAAAAAAAATAAAAAAAAAATTAAAATTTTTTTTTTCATTTTCCATAACACAATCATACGCTGATTATCCAGTATGTGTATATCAGTTTTCTACAGTACCTAATTGCTTAGTTTTTTCGAGAATATGGATGCGACAGGGTAACTCGCATCTTAGTTTCACCTATATATAATATATAACATAGTATGTGCTTTTATAATCGTAAGAGAATATAAGGTATAGTATATATAATTATAATATGATATATATACTCTATATATAATAATATACTATATTATATATAGATAATATATATATATATAGAGTAGTAGTATATATATTAGTATTAATATATATATATATATAATATATAATATT
>JABUQX010114696.1:0-27500 GCA_015478945.1 Trachelipus rathkii
AGACAAGAAAGCAAAAGTAATTGAGGAATGAAATAAAACTACCGACAGAGTAGGAAATTATTGAAAAGATTCCTAACATATCAGTTATATTACTATTTTTTTTACGACGCATGGTAGGTTGCCTAAAATTATATACTTTAACTTTACCTGAGGGGGCATCTTAAATTTGATTCTCAGGTGTAAAATAGTAACCTACAGTAGAGAAAAAACATGTTTGTATTATCTTACTTTTTTTGTACGACTCATTAGTTAGCTTTTTAAAATAGATTATGTTCAAACTACAGTGAATTTGTTAGGACGTGACCTAGTGATGAGTACCAACCTAAATATGCTTCAAATTATTTGTAATGAAAATATTGAAAATTGAAATTATTGTATCAACGTGTGATCTCTTGTAAACTTTTAATGAGGGCAACAGTTTCGCTAAATTTAAATAATTAGAATGTACGACGTGTGACCGATTGAGGGATCGCAAATATAGTTGTTATCTTACCTTTTTTGTATCGTCTCAAAGTATGGTCTCTGAAAAAATTTGAGTAAACCCTCGCAAAATCTACAAAAATAACAGATTTTTTTATATTTACGATCAGAATTTACCTTGTATCCCTACAGAAGTGAAACAACATGTCCTAATTCTACCGTTTTATTGTAAGGCCCATAGTACGGTCTAAATTTATATCACTACATATGTAAGACAGTGACCTAGTGAAAAAAACCAACCCTAAATAAAATCTAAAATATTTGAATGAAAATATGATAAATTTCAAGGTATATGCATCACGTGTTGTTGATCTACACCTGTAACTTTTTTATCCTGGGGGGCAAATTTTTTAAATTTAATATATATGTTACGACAGTGCTATTAAAGAGATCCATATATATCAGAATATGATTACTTTTGTGACGACTCAAATAAGGTCCTGAAAATTAAGTACCCTTTTAACTTTTTTACTTTTGAAGGCAACATCTTTAATTTGATCACAGATGTAAGACAGTAATCCTGATAGAAGAAAAACAACAATGTCTGTTATATTCTATAATCGTTTTTTTGTAAAACAAATGTATCGTTCCTAAAATTTTATTGTCAAACTACATGAATTGTAAGAAATTGTGGGACTCTTACTCTGAAAAGTATCACCTAAATTTGGTCAAAATATTTGAATGAATATGAAAATTGGAATATAGATCATCGTTGTGACTTTTTTTATACTTTTAACTTCCATGCAACAGTTTTTTTTAATTTATATTTAGAATGTACGAGCAGTGACTCTATTGAAAAGGAAATCAACATATAAAGAAGTATATTAACTTTTTTTGTGACGACTCGAAAAGAGGTCTTGAAATTAAGTAAACCCTTTTAACTTTACTTGAGGGGCAACAATCTTTAATTGGATCAAGATGTTAAGACAGTACATTACATTACAAGAAGAGAAACAACAGTAATGTATATCCCTTACGTTTTTTGTAAGACCGCATAGTACGTGCTAACTAATTATATCAACTAACATGATGTAAGTACCAAGTGTAACCTATCTTGAAAGTACATCCTAAATATTGGGTCATATATATTTGAATTGAAAATTAAAATTGGAATATTAGCATCAATAGTTGTGTATCTTGTAATCTTTTTACTGGGGGTCAACAGTTTTTTAAAATTTGTATAAATGAGAATGTACGACATTGTGACTCTTTA
This sequence comes from Trachelipus rathkii, assembly GCA_015478945.1. Classification (NCBI taxonomy): domain Eukaryota; kingdom Metazoa; phylum Arthropoda; class Malacostraca; order Isopoda; family Trachelipodidae; genus Trachelipus; species Trachelipus rathkii. The sequence goes on from JABUQX010114696.1 coordinate 1,694, forward strand.
TTAAAGAGATCCATACATTATAAAAATATATTACCTTTTTTTGTACGTACTTTCAAATTAGGTTCTGAAAATAAAGTAAACCCTTTAACTTTTACTTGTGAGAGCGCAACAATCTTTAATTTGATCACAGATAGTAAGACAGTCAACCCTATCAAAAAAAAAAAAAGAAAAAGGAAAAAAACGAAAGAAACGAAAAATGTCTGGATATTCTACGTTTTTTGTAAGAACGCCCATAGTACGTCCTAAAATTTTATGTCAACTACAATGAAGGTGACAACCCCTACTGAAAATTACCAACCTTAAATATGGGTCTAAAATATTTGATTGACACTCATAAAAATGAAAGTAACTGAACAATTTGATAGCAAAATTTATGAATAAGGTCATATTTTGTTTGACTTTATATAGAATGTAAATATTTGGTCGCAATTTAAATTATCAAGACAAAGTTTAGTTTTGATACTTATCGATTTTTTTTACGACTTCAAGTGTTTCCTAATATTAAAGGTAAAACCTTTTAACTTTACCTTGAGGGGCAAAACAATCCTTAATTTGATCTTGAGTCATAATGTATGTGCAAGAAAAACAACTTATTTCTTATATTCTTACGTTTATTATATATAAACAGCTTATTCCTAAATATTTATGTTCATCTGACAAGTTTGAAACATTTAATGGATAATATGAATATAGACCAACTTCTAAATATGCTTCAAATATTTGAATGAAATATATGTAAATTGAACTATAGCTCATAACGGCTGGTGACTCTTGTAAATTCTTACTGAGGGGGCACGAGTTTCTAATTATATATAAGAAATTGTGTACGTATCAGTGACCTATTGAAAGATCCAACATATCAACAGTTTTTTATTACCTTTTTTTGTTACGACTCAAAACAGAAATGAAAATTTAGGATCATGGTCATTCTAATTTTTACATTAGTTCTAAAAAATTATTTTGGCGAAGAGAATGTTAGCAGGTACCTACAGATGTGGAACAAATTTCTGTATATTCTTACAATTTAACGTAGCACTATCATGGTTCTTCTACAACTTTTATGTTCAATATTCTATTGATGTAAGACAGTGACTTACTATGTGATAAGTGCCTTCCTTAAATATTGGTCAAAATTTTGAAATAAATATTGAAAATTGGAATATATGCGACCCCCTTTCTGCTACTTTTGTAACTTTTTACCTTGGGTGCAACAGTTTTTAAATATATTTAGAATGTACGACAGTGACACATTGAAGAGATCCAACCTTATTAAGAATATATTACTTTTTTGTACGACCCAAATTAGGTCCTGAAATTAGTAAAACCCTTTTAACTTTTCAATTTGAAGTGGCAACAATCTTTTTAAGTTTGACCAGAGGAAGTAAGATAGTAACTTAAAAAAGAGAACAACATGTCTGTTTATTCCTACGTTTTTGTAGGACCCATAGTAGTTCTAAAATTAAATATCAATACTAAATGATGTAAGACCAGTGACCTATACTGAAAAGTACCCTAATATGGTCAAAATTATTGTGAATGAAATATGAATTGATTTTTGAATATAGATGCAACGGTTGTTTACTGATCGTGTAACTTTTTAACCTGGAGGCAACAGCCTTTGAATTTAATATAGATTATGTTACGACAGTGACCTACTCTGAAAAGATCCAACATATTCAGTGTATATTACCTATTTTTGTACGACTCAAAGTAGGTCCTAAAATGTAAATAAAACCTTTTTAACTTTTTTTAACCTGAGGGCAACATTTTATTGAAATCACGGGTGGTAAAAAGTAACTCTATCAGAATTTGAGAAACAAGATGTTGTATATTCTATTTCGTTTTTTTGAAGTACCGCTATAGTAGCATCCTATAAATTTATGTCATACTACATGATATAGACAGGTGGACTCTATTATTATTGCCTATAATCAATATTGTCAAAATTATTTAGTATGCAAATATTAAAATTGAATATAGCATCAACGTTGTTTTTCTTGTATCTTTTTTAATTTTCGTTCTTAACGTTCTTGAATTTTTATAGTTAAATTATTGACCTATTGAAAAGATCTAACATATCAGTTTATATTACCGTTATTTTTTTACGACTCAAAATAGGTAATAAAATTAAGTAAATACTTTTAACTTTTTTACTTGAGGGGCAACAATTCTGTTAATTTGATCCACAGTGAAGAAGATGTAACGGCTACGAAGAGAAACAACATTCTGTATATTTCTACGTTTGTTTTTGTATATACCCATAGTGACGTCTAAATATTTAATGTCTTCTGCATGATGTATAGACGTGACTCTAGTGAAAATCGCAACTTAAAATATGCTTCAAATTTTGAATGAAAATATGAAAATTGGAAATATTACATCAAGCGTTGTGGACTCTTGTAACTCTTTTTAACTTGAGGGGCAAACAGTTTCTAAATTGTAATTATAGAGATTGTCGCCAGTGGACCGAATTGAAAGGGATCTCAAATATCAGAGTTGTTATTACTTTTTTGAGCGGTCGTGCAAAGTAGTTCCTTGAGATTGAAGTAAACCCTTTTTAAACTATTTTTTACAGCTGGAAATTTCAATGTTTTTAATTATGTGTCCACAAGATATATTAGATATTATACCTACAGAAGTGAAACAAGCATGTCCTGTATATTCTACGTTTTTTTTGTAAGCCCATAGTACGTGTCAAAATATTTATGTGAAACTACATGTATGTAAGACAGTGACCTAGTGAAAAGTACAACTCTAAATATTTTACTGCTAAATAATTTTGAATTGAAAATTGAAAATTGAAATAATGCATCTTACGTTGTGACTTCTTGTAACTTTTTAACTGAGGGGCCACAGTTTCTAAATTTAATATTAGATGTACGACTGTACTCTTTATTGAAGAGATCAACATTCTCAGTTTTTATTACCTTTTTTTGTACGACTTAAAGTAGGTCTGAAATTGAGTAAACTTTTAACTTTTTTTACTGATGGCAACAATTTTATTTTGGCACAATTATGTAAGATATAACCTACAGAGTGAACAACATGTTCTGTATAGTTTTCTACTATCATATTTTTTTTGTAAGACCCAGTTGTAGGTCTTTAAAATTATGTCCAATACTATACATGATGTAGATGACATGTGACCTAGTGAAAAGTAACAATCTAAATTTTTTTCTAAAATATTTTTATATATAATTATTGTAAAATTGGAATGTATAATACAACTGCTTTTTGAACTTTTAATCTTATATTGCAACTAGTTTGTTAATTTTAATTTAGAATTATGACAGTGAACCATTGAAGAGATGCCACATATCATAATATTATTTACCTTTTTGTTACGACTTCAAATTAGGTCTGAAATTATTAAGTTATATAAAGCCGTTTTAACTTTAAACTTGGATGGCAACATCTTTAATTTGAATGACAGAATGTAGACAGTTAATTACAGGAAGAGAAACACATGTCTGTATATTCTACAACGTTTTTTTTGAAAGACACATAGTACGTCTAAGAAATTATATCAAACTACCATTATGTAAGACGTGACTCTACTGAAAAGAGTAACAACTCTAAATGAGTATATTTGATATGAAAATATAAAATTTGGAATATAGCATCTCTGGTGTCCTCTTGTAAGTTTTCTACTTTCGGGGCAATTAGTTTTTTAAATTTAATATAGAATGTATCGACAGTGACCTGGTCATCGAAGAATCCACATATAAAATATCATTACCCTTTTTTGTAGCGACTCAATAGGTCCTGAAAATTAGTAACCCATTTTAAACCTTTTTTTACCTGGGGGTCACAATCCTTTAATTCTGATCACTAGATTGTAAGACACGTAACTATCATAGAAGAGAAACACATTGACCTGTACATAGCTCTCGTACCGTTTTTTTTTTGTAAGCCCATTGCGTAACGTTCTTAAATTATGTCAACACTACATGCATGGTTATAGAACCGTGACCTGACCTGGAAGGTACGCAACCTAGAATTACTGGGTAAATATATTTAAATGACAATTGAAAAATTGGACATATAGCATCAACGTTGTTACTGCTCGTTAACTTTTACTTGAAGCAGACAGTCTTGAATTTAATGATGGAACTGTACGACAGTGACCTATTCGAATAAGCATCGCCAACATATCATGTTTTTTATACTCATCTTTTGTACGACTCTATAGTTAGGTCTAAATAAGTAAATACTTTAACTTTTTACCTTAGGGTCAACTAATTTCTCTAATTTGTCATCACGGGTGTAACATTAGTAACCCTACGACAGAGAACAACCATGTTCTTGTAGATTCCTTACCGTTTTTTCTTTGTAAGAACCCTATACGTAACCGTCCTACCCAAATTTATGTTCATCTACTATGATGTTACGACAGTGACTCTAGTGAATAAGTCACAATCGCTAAAACTATGCTCTCAAATATTTTGTAATGAGAATAATGAAATTGATTAGATATGGCATGCAACGTTGTGATTCTAAATCTTTAACTGAGGGCAACAGTTTCTAATTAATATAGAATTGTACGACGCTGAACCGATGAAGGATCCGAACATATGCAGCTTTTTAACTTCTTCTTTGTCCGTCATCAAAGTAGGCTCGTGAAATTGAGTAATACCTTTTATACTCTTTACCACTGAGGGGGCAACAATTCTTTAATTCTGATAACAGGCGTGTAACGAATAGTACCTTACAAAAAGAGAAACATACTATGTCTGTATATTCTACCGTTTTTTTCTGTAAGCTGACCCATAGAGAGTCTAAAATTTTACCATTGTCAAACTACATGAGTTGTAAGACAGTGACCCTAGTGATATAAGGTATCAACCTAAATATGGGTCACGAATTTTGAATCTGAAAGATACTCAAAAGTTGAATATACGCATCAAAGTTGTTACTATTCGTTAATTTTTACTCTTGGGGCAACAGTCTTTAATTTTAATATAAGAATGTACGGACATGTGACCTTATAGCAAATACAGATTCCAACATCATTCAGTTTTATTTACCTATTTTTTTACCGTCACTTCATACGCGTAGGCTCTTTCCCTAAATATTTAAGGTAACAACTTTTTAACTTTTAAACGCTTGATGGGCAACAATCTTTAATTCTGCAGTCCATAGAATGTCTAGATCAGTACATTACAAAGAGAAACAACACTGTCTTGTATAGCTCCTACGTCTTTCATAAAGACCATAGTTATTCGTCATAAAATTTTAATATCAAACTACATGTATGTAAGAGCAGTACCTACTGAATTATATTACACCTATTAATTGTCAATATTATTTGAATAAATATGATAATTGGAATATACATCAACGTTGTTACTCGGGTAACTTATAAGGACTGGAAGGCAACATGTCTTTGAATTTAATATATGAATGTACGAAGGAGCCTTATTTAATAAGATTCAAGCATTATCAGTTATATACATTATAAATGTGTGACTCAATGTAGGTCCTAAAAATTAAGTTAAAAGCCTTTTAACTTTTTACCTGAGGGCGCAACAATTCTTTAATTTGCTCACAGGGTGTAAAATAGTACTCTACAGAAGAGAAACAACATGATTCTGTTAAGTATCTATCGTTTTTTTTGTAGACCGCATTAGTAAGGCTCCTCTATAAATTTATGTCAATACTACAATGACGTAAGAATGTGACTTACAGAATAAGTACACGAAAGGAATAGCTTCAAATATTTTGAATGAAAAATGAATTGAATATTAGGCTCAACTGTTGTGTTTATCGGTTTGTACTTTTAACTGGAAGGCATACAGTCTTTGAAGATTCTTATATTACGAATGTATCGACGAGTGACACTATTGAAAAGATCCAAACATATCGAGTTTATATATACATATTATTGTAGAATAAAAGTAGGTCCTAATAATTAAGTAAAACCTTTTAACTTTTACCTGAGGGGCAACAATCTTAATTTGATCACAGAATAAAGACATAACCCTACAGAAGAGAAACAAATGTCTGTAATATTCTACTTTTTTTAGACCCATAGTACGTCTTATAATTTATGTCAATCTACATGATGTAAGCCAGTGGACACTATGAACAAATTCACAACTAAATATGCTCACAATATATATGATAAAAATATGAAAATTGAATTATAGCATTCACAGCTGTGAGCTATAATAATCGTACTTCTAATGAAGCAGGGCACAGTTTCTAAAATAATATAAATCGTACGACAGTGCACATATTGAAAGATAACAACATATAAGCTTTGTTATTACAATTATCTTGGTAAACGACTCAAGAAGTACTGACTGAATATTCGTAGCTCAACCTTTTTACTCTCACCGACACGAGGCAACATCTTTACTTTTGGCCACAGAATGCTAATAGTACACTCACAGATAGTGAAACACTGTCTGTTATACTTCTACACCATATTTTTTGTAAGACTGCCATAGTACGTCCTAATAATTTATGTCAAATCTATCTATGTGGTATTAACAGTGGCGTAGCGAGCCTCGGTACGTCACTTACTTTGGTAAATATTTGCATTGAAAATATGAAGACTTTGAATGTATAGCATCATCGTCTCTGACTTTTTCTAACTTTTTTACTTGGGTTTGGAACCAGTTCTCTTTACAACTTTTAATACTAGCAATGCTCCAACAGTGACCCACTTGAAGAGATCCATACACTATCAGAATATATCACCTTTCTTTTGTACCGACTCAAATTAGGTCCTCGAAACTTAACGTAAACCTTCTCTACACTTTCTACCTTCGACGGCAACAATTTTAATTTGATCACAGAATGTAAAGCAATACATTTACGATGAAGATAAAAGTGTTCAGTATCTCCCAGTTTTTTGTAGGACCCATAGTCGTCCTACAACATTTATACTCAAAATACCATCTGAATGTAACGAAGTGCTATCTGATCAGTACCAACCTACAATATGGGCTCAATCTAAATAGTTTAACTGCCAAATCATGTAACAATTTTGAATTCTAGCAATCAAGTTTGTTCACTTCCTCGTCCGTAACTTTTAACCTGGAAGGCAACAGTCTTTGAATTTTAATATAGAATCGTACGACAGTGCCCTACTGAACACGATCCAGACGATATTCAGTTTATATACGATTTTTGGTACGACTCGCAACAGTAGGTCCTAATAAAATTTAAAATAAACCGTTTTAACCTTTTACCTGAGGGCCAACAATCTTTCATTTGATCACAGATGTAAGACATTACACTACCTACAGAAGAGAAACAAGATGTCTCTGTATATTCTACGTCTTTTTTTGTAAGACCCACTCAGTACGTCCTAAATTTTATGTCAAAATACATGACTGTAAGTCTGACCCAGTGACTTTTACTGAAGAAAGTCATACCTAATCACGGCGCTCAAAACTATTACTGACCATGCAAAATATGAAATCGAATTATCATGCATCCAAGTTCGTTCCGCGCTCCTTTCTCACCGCCTCGAGAGGTCAACAATGTCTTTGAAGTTTACTATGAGATTACAGACAGTGACCTATTTGTTGCAAGATCTAACATATCAGCTTTTACTCACTTACACCACTTCTCTTCTCTCACGCACCTACAAATGACGGCGGGGTCTAAAATTAAGTCACTAATACTTTTAACTTTTCTACCTGAGCGTGGCAACAATCTTTAACTTCTTCGCACTCACCAGGCGTGTCCACCATAGTACCTTCACAGAAGAGTACATCCACATGTCTGTAATACTTTCTACCCCGTTCTTCTTCACCCTTCTCTCGTCCCACAGACTCACACTACTGTTTCCTCATCCACTCTCTCCACTCGTCAACCTGCATGAATGTTAATAAAGCTGACCCCTACGTGAACAGTCACCGACTAAAATATGCTTCAAATATTCCTGACCATGAATATAAGTGAAAAGTTGAAATATAGCATCAACGTTGTGTTTCCTGTAACTTTTTAACTGAGGGCAACAGTTTTATAATTTTTATATTAGAATGTTACGTCACATGTGACCTGATTGCAATGGGATCGCACTTATTCAGTTGTTTATTTTTACCTTTTTTGTATTCGGAATCTCAATAATAGGTTCCTGAAAATTTGAGTAATTACCCTTGTAACTTTTACCTGAGGGACAACATTTTATTATTTGCCACAGAATTATATAGATAGTAACCTACAGAGAATTGAAACAATGTTATCTTCTATCGTTTTGTTTGTGTAGGCCCATTTAGTAACGCTCCTTAAATTTATGTGAAACCTTAGCATTGCAATGTTAAGCAGTGACCTAAGTGATTAAGTAACATATAACTTAATATTGGTCTATAATATTTGAATGAAATTATAAAATTGAATATGCATCTAACGTGTGACTTCTTGTCTTAATAATGTATTTATGTCAAATAACTTCATTAAATTACTATAGAATGATTAGAAAGCTTCAAAAATGTATTACTGTCAGACTCCAACTATGCTGAGTTTTTATTACCTTTTTTTGACGACTCAAGTGGTCCTGAAAAATTTGAGTAAAGGCCTCTTTTAACTTTTATCTGGTGTCAACAATGTTTTATTTTTTGGCCTACAGAATGTAAGATAGTACCTACAGAAGTGAAACAACATGCCTGTATATTCTACAGGAATTTTTTTGTAGACCATAGTACGTCTTAAAAATTTATGTCGCAAAGTATCATATGGTTATAAGGGTGCCTAGTGAAAAAGTAACAACTAAATATGGTCAAAATATTTGATGAAAATATGAAAATTGGAATAAATATAGCATCATCGTTGTGACTTTTTAACTTTTTACTTGGGTGGCAATATGTTTTTAACATTTAAAATTTTATTGAATAGTCTGAGCGACAGTGTTACCACAGTTTGAAGAGGATCCATACATTGATTAGAGTATATATTACCGTTTTTTTGTACCGACTCAATAATTATTAGGTCCTGAATTTAAGTAAACCCTTTTAACTTTTTAGGTACTTTGAAGGGACAACAATAAATTCTTAGATATTGATTCAACAGATAATGTAATGTGACAGTACCATTATCAGTAAGAGAGAACGAGAACATGTCTGTTATATCCTATACGTTTTGATACTGATAAGACCCGTAGTGACGATCCCTACAATCTTATATCCCAACACTATGATGCTAATGACATGTGTACTCTACTGGAAAAGCTGATCTCACCTATAAACTATGGGGTCAATAATATTTTGATATGAATTGATATCATGCATAATGGACATAAGCATGCAACGTTTGGTGGTCTGCTTGGTAGCTTTTTACTGGGGGGGGGCAAGTAGTTTTTTAATGTTTAATATATGTAATGGTATGGACTAGTGGCCCACATATGAGAAAAAAGAGACATATTAATATAATATATGTAACCTTTTTGTACTGCGACTCCAGAAGTTAGGTCTCCTGACAATTCTTACAAGTAAACCTTTTTTGAATACTTTTTTTTTAACTCTCTTGAATAGTTGAAAACTAATCTTTAATAATTTTGATATCCACGAGATTGCTCCGGCGCCATGTCCCTACATTGATTAGTGATGAAACAACATAGACGTGTATATTCCTCAAGCTCATTTACAGTCTTCAGTCAAATATCTAAAATTCATTAAGCTCATTTTTTAGCCTTCTAAAAAGAAATCTTTTTTTTGTTAGACCCTTATAGTACTGGTGTCCTTAAAATTTTAATGTTCAATAGAATTATCCCCTATGCATTTCGGAGCTGATACTGAAAAGTACCCTTGTAACTTCTATATTGACGTTGACAAACATATTGATCAAAATTAATTAATTAAAAAATCTGGGAATATAGATCATATGATGAGTTATTAGGTGATAAGTATCTTAAAAAATCTGCGTATAAAGATTTAGTTTCTCTATCTCTTCGTAGGGTTAAGTCTCTATTCACTGATTTAGAAAAGTTCTTAAACACTCACGACATTGAAGTTAATCAGATGTTTTCAACGTTAAACTCTAATAGGATTTTCAGCTGTGATCTTATGGATCTTTCTGCAACTGTTAATAGGAACAATGATGGAAACAGAAATATGTTTCATATTCTATGTTGTATTAATGCCAGTGGCCAGTCAACAATGCCTGTTATCATTAATAAAGGGAAAAAAATCATAAATTATGAAACGCCTAAGGAATTTGAAGGTAGCTATAGTTGCATGTGCTCAAGTATCGGAGAGTTTACAAAGGACATGTTTTTAACTTGGTTATCAGAAGATTTTACGAAATATTTGATTGAAAATAATATTAAAACACCAGTATTATTACTTATAAATGGAGCGAAAATTCAGATTTCGTGGGAGTCTTTAAAATTTGCAAATAATAACGGTATAATCTTATTTCAGTTACCACTCTTCATAATTAGAACTCGTGTGCCTCTCACTTGCGGCATTCTACAAACAATTCGCAGAACGTATAGACACTTGGAAGAAGTACTCAGTTGGAGTTCGGATCGGCTTTGCAAAATGTTTCCAGCTCTATTTATGAAAACTTATAACCATATTGATATGATTCGACTTTCAAAAAAATGTTTTCAAGCTACTGGTTTTTTTCCTTTAGATGAAGTAAAATTAACCTCATTGAAACCCGCTGAAGAAATAAAACTTCCTGTACCTGGATTTGATTCCGTATCAGATATTGAAAGTTGTATTTCAAATGGCAATACAGTTGAATCAAGTGTACCTGATTCTCCCGGTGATATAGAGTATGGCTCCAGCAATGTATCCATAGATACAGTCGAAACAGTTTCAAATATGCAATCTTTAACTGATCCTGAAACGGATTTACACTTAAGTAGCAAAAGCCCTGAGGAACCAAACAATACATCATCTCCCGGTGATATAGAGTATGGCTCCAGCAATGTATCCATAAATATAGTCGAAACAGTTTCAAATATGCAATCTTTAACTGATCCTGAAACGGATTTACATTTAAGTAGCAAAAGCTCTGAGGAACCAAACAATACGTTTAAAAATTCAAGTGTACCTTCAACCGATGCCAGAAAGATCAATATTGATAAATTGTCTTTGAAATTGGGATACAAATTAGCACTAAGTAATATGGAAAAAATATTCAGGTCAATTATTGATCCAACAACTGTTGAAACGTTTGAAAGGAAATTAGAAGCTGATGAAGAATTGTATAATACAAATTTTGTTGTTTGGAAAGGCCTTCAGAGACTAAAAGAAGTTCCAGACCTTTTTGGAAGTTCTTAGAATAACTTTATATGGTCAGTACAACAACAAAATAAAAGTAATTTTAATGGAGAATTTCAATATTTCTGTAAATAAGTTTTAATAAGTTTTAAATGCCAATTTATTAGAGAATAATTACGTAAATTATTTATCGAGTTTTATTGATGGTTTCCTTATTTACCAGATTTTAATAGTGTTGTTTCGATGGATTCTCTGATTTGCAACTCTAACTAAATAACTTTTATCCCAGTCTTAATTTCGTCATTATTCTGGTTTATATTTCCCCCCCCCCCCAACACCCCTCTCCTCCCCCCCCCCCAAAAAAAAAAAAAAATATTATATATATATATATATATATATTTATATATATATATATATCATATATATATATATATATATATATATATATATATAATATATATATATAATATATAATATATAATATATATATATATATATATATATATATATATTATATATAAATATATATATATATATATATAGAAATTATACACTTATAAATATTACATGTGTAATATATATATATATATATAATATATATATATATTATATAATAATAATAATATATATATATATAAATATATAATATATATATATATATATATATAATATATATATATATATATATAATATATAATATAATATATATATATATATATATATGATTATAATATATATATATATAATAAGAGGTGATGAAAGCGTTAAAGGTAAAAAGAAGCGTGGTTGAATATACTAAAAGCAAATGATGAAATTTCAAAAAGAAAAGATGCTTGGAATTATTAATATAAGGAGGAAAAAAGAAATACTAAAAGGTGCATACGTAGGAGAAACAAGAGGTAAATGAACAGTTTGGAAGGAGATGAATGGGGACTTACAGGGGGAATTAGGAAGCTCTTCTGAAGGAAGCGCGAAAGGTAAGAATGAGAATAAGGGGAATCTGGTTAGAATAATGAATAGGGATGGTGCTTTGTAACTGATTGAAATGGATGTGAGGGAGTGTGGAAAGAACACTTCGAAATCTGCACAATATAACAGTAATGATTGAAGTTAGTGAATGTGTGTGTTTTTGATGGTGCAAGAAGGAATAGGTATTTTGGGGATGAGGTTATTAGTAAGGAGGAGGTAATGTATAGGTTGAGAAAGTTGAAGAATGGTTAAAATCTGCTGGTATAGATGAAATTACTAGTGAAGATGATCAAGAGCGGAGGCGAGATTGTGATTGATTGGATTGGAAGTTGTGTAATAAAGCGTTTATGGAGGTATAAGTTCAAGAGATTGGAGGAGAGCAGTAAGAGTACCCTTATATAGGTAAGGGAGAAAAAGGGAATTGTAGAAATTAATGGAATAAGTTTATTGAGTGTTGTAGATGAAGGTATATGCTGGGTATATTTTGGTTGAAAGAGTTGCGTCGAGTGACTGAGGATGTTGGTGAAAGAACAAGGTGCGTTTAGAGTGGTAGAGGATGTGGTGGATCAAATCTTACATTGAAACAAATGATTGAGAAAATGAGGAGAAGAAGAATAATTTATATTTAGGTTTTATGGATTAAACAGCCGTATGATAGAGTTAATAGGGAAGCTTATGGCAGGTGTTAGGAATATATGGTGTTGGTGGTAGGCTTCTGATGGAATCAAAAGTAGTATGACGATAGTGAAGACGTGTGTAAGAATAATTGGTGTCAATGGTGATTGGGTTAGGATTAATAGCGGAGTGTGAGACAGGGATGTGGTATGTCTCCTTGGTTATTCAATGTGTATAAGGATGGGGTTATGAAAAATTCGAGGGTGGGATGCAGGAAATGCTGTTAGAATGATGGGAGAATGGAGAGGAATGAGGTGCTACCTATTTATTATGCGGATTTGATTGGGTTCTGTGTTGGGCCGAATCTGACAGAGAGTTTGAGAGATTTGTAGAGAGATTGGCAGGGTATGTAAAAGAGGGGTTTGGAAAGTAACGTAGATAAGAGTAAGTGTATGGTTGTGAGTAAGGACATCCTCCAGTGTGAAGTTATGTTAGATGAGCAGCCTGAGCAAGTGTCTGAGTTTAAATATTAGGGTTATGTGTTGGATGAGAGGGAACCGATGATGCAGAGTGTAGTAGGAAAGTTGTGAATGGCAGGAAGGTTGCTGGTGCAATTAATCGTTGGTGAATTGTAAAGGGACTAAGTTTGAGTGCGCTAGAGTCTTACATGAGGTATGTTGCTTACCTGTGTTAGTTGTATGGTAGTGAGGATCTCATGGTCTGGGAATAAGAGTATAGATCTAAAGTCAATGTGTTCAGATGGACATTAGGGGCATTCTAGGTGTGAAAAGAATTAATAAAGTGAAGAATGAACTTATTAGAGAGTGGTGTGGTGGGTGTGGTGTGAAGAAGGGTAAATGAGAGAATAAATGAAAGTATGTTGAGATGTTTGTCATGTGAAAGGATGAATGAAAGTCGGTTGTTTAAGCGGATGTATAGTGAGTGTGTTTGGAACCGAACCGGCTGGGAGACCGAAGAGAAAGTGGATTGAGTCGGTGAACGAATGTCTGAGGGAGAAGAAATGTGAGTTTGGCAGAGGGCGAGAATAAAGGTGCATGATTAGGAGAGAATGGCGGGTTTTGTATGGGGCATGGTTGTGGCCCAAATGGGCCAGGGGAATTGAACCCATACATTGACGATTTACCATAGTTTGAGGTCCGTTCGCCGGTCCCATGAAGCCTTAGGGTGGATTTTCTGTCTGTTGGACGAGCTCTCACTAATTAATGGTTCAGAGGGGGCGGTAAGGCTGGGCTTTGTTTTCGACGTTTGTCATGTTCTTCCTATTGCTGTTCTTTTCCGATGCTGTGTTGACAGCACCTTACCCCAATCCTGGGCAAAAGAGGAAAGGTGAAGAAAGAAAGAAAGATTATATAATATATATATATATATATATATATATATATTTATTATATATATAATATATATATATATATATATATATATATATATATATATTATATATATACCGTATATTATATATATAGTTATATTTTATATATATATATATATATAAATAATATATATATATATATATTAGTATATATATATATATATATATATATATATATTATATATATAGTATTATATATATATATATTATATATATGTAAATATTATATGTTCTTCTTTAATATATATATATATAATATATATAATAATATATATATATATAATATATATATATATATATATATATATATATATATATATATATATATAATATAAATTATATAATCATCATCTATCATAATCATCCTTTTTCCCCAAGGAGCTGGGGTTAAGGTGCGTGCCATGCATCGGAAAAGAGTAGTAGTTAGAAGAAATGACATAAGTCGAAAATGAGAAGCCCAGCCTTACCGCCGCCCCTCTAAGCCTATTAGTGAGAACTCGTCGCAGTCAGAAAATCCACCCTAGAGCTGCACGGGACCGCGACGACCCATCACTATGGCATATCGTTAAGTGTAGGGTGTTCATCCGCTGGCCCAGGTGGGCCACAACCACTACCCCCTCACAAAAACCCCCACCATTCTCTCCTATCATGCAATCTTTATTCTCGCCTCTGCCAACTCACATTTCTCTTCATCCAGACATTCCTTTACTGCACTCAATCACTTTTTCTTCGGTCTCCGAGCCGGCAGTTCCCAACACACTCGCCACTATACATCCTCTTAACCAACCGACTATCATCATCCTTTACCACATGACCAAACCATGCCAACGTACCTTCATTGTTTCTCTCATTTATCCCTTACCCACCACAACTCCCTAATACGTTCATTCCTCATTTTATCAATTCTCTCACGACCTAAGCGCACCCCTAAGATTGTCACATTTAAACACGTTGAACTTTAGAATCTACTACCTCTTTACTCCAGACCATAGTTTTGCTACATAACATTTAACACAGAGGGTAACAACATACTCAGTACGGACTCTAGCGCGACTCCGGAGGACTTAGTTCTTTCACATCCACCAACGTTTAATTGCACCAGCACCCTTCCTGCCATTGACAACTTTCCTACTACACCTGCATTCATCCGTTCCCTTTTCATAACAGATTTATCCTAAATATTTAAACTCAGACACTTTTCCAGCTGCCTCACCATCTAACACAAACTCACACCGAACTTCCTCACTCACACCATAACCATACTCTTATCTACGTTTTGACTTTTCAAACCCTCCTTTTACACAGCCTGCCAAATCTCTCTACCAATCCTCTTCAAACTCTCTTCAGATTCGCCACACCTAACCCAAATCCATCCGCATGTAATAGGTGAGCGACCCTCACATTACTCTCATTCTCCTCATTCTGAACACCATTTCCTGGCCACCCCCATCTCTAATTCTTTCATAACCTCATAACCCCCATCCATATACAAATTGAATAACCAAGGAGACATAACACATCCCTGCCTTACTCCGCTATTAATATTAAACCAATCACTTTTGACACCATTTATTCTTACACACTCTTCACTATCGTCATACATACTTTGATTCCATTCAGAAAGGGGCCTAACCACCCCCCCCAAACTATATATCACTTGACACCGTGCCATAAAGCTTCCTATAATCACCTATCATGACGCTGTTGCAAATCACTAACCTAAATACAATTTATTATTCTTCCTCATTTTCTCAATCATTTGTTTCAATAAAAATTTGATCCACACATCCTCTACCACTCCTAAACGCACCTTGTTCTTCACCAATCAGTCCATCAGTCACTCGACGAACTCTCGACCAAAATACCAGCATATATCTTTCCTACAGCACTCAATAGACTAATTCCCCTATAATTCTTACAGTTCCCCTTTTCTCCCTTACCCTTATATAAGGGAACTCTTACTGCTCTCCTCCAATCCCTCGGAACTATACCTTCCATAAACTCTCTATTACACGAACCTCAAAATTCAATTCAAGTCACGATAAAGACTCCATTCTGGATCATTTCACCAGTAATTTCATCTATACCTGCAGATTTACCGTTCTTCAACTTTTTCACTCTACCCATGACCTCATCCCCAAAATACCTATTCCTTCTTGCACCATCAAACCCTCACACATTCACTGTCACCTCTTCATTACTTCCAATATTATACAGATTTTCGAAGTGTTCTTTCCACACTCCCCTCACATCCATTTCATCAGTACAAAAGCACCATCCCTATTCATTATTCTAAGCAGGTTCCCTTATTCTCATTTCCTAACCTTTCGCTTTCCTCCAGAAGAGCGTTCCTATCCTTTGTAAAGTCCACCATTTCATCCTTCCGTCCAAACTGTCATTTATCTCTTCTTTTCTCCTACGTATGTACCTTTTAGCATTTTTTTTCTTCCTTATATAATTCCAAACATCTTTCTTTTGAAAACCTCATCATGGCTTTAGTTCATTCAACCACGCGTCTTTTTTTACTTTTAACCACTTGCATCACCTCTTCATTCCACTACTCACTGTTAACATTCTTACTTCCTACTTTAGCACGATTCCACATAACCTTTGCATGCTAACAATTGCTTCCTTTCATTGGCTCCAGATGTTGTCAGTTTCCAACTTGTTCGACAATCACCTATGACTTACTTTGCGAAGCGCTCTTACAGGACTTATCCTTATTACCTTATTCACTTAAATTGGGATCATTTTATTATATCCACTTCCTTCCTTATCACCTTCTTCTCCATTCAAGCCCCCACTAGACTTAATTTTACACAGAACAACATAATGATCCAATATCCGATGATCCCATTTTAAATC
The DNA here is from genome assembly GCA_015478945.1 of Trachelipus rathkii. Classification (NCBI taxonomy): domain Eukaryota; kingdom Metazoa; phylum Arthropoda; class Malacostraca; order Isopoda; family Trachelipodidae; genus Trachelipus; species Trachelipus rathkii. Next base: position 18,716 of record JABUQX010114696.1, read on the forward strand.
ACCTCATTGAGTTCAGATCTAACCCATACTTGAACATCTGTTCACAAACACCAAAAGATCAATCTTACTTTTCAATTCGAATCGTCTCAACCTACACAAATTATATACTCATGAATACTCTTCTGTTTAAAGTAAGTATTACTCACAAAACACATACCTCTCTCCTCACCAGAAATCAATCACCTTCTTACCATTCTCATTTTCTCTCCCGACACCCCAAAACCCCCTGTTATACCATCCCTTTTGTGATCACCTATCCAACCATTTTAGGTCATCCCAACACAAATCCAATCTGAAGCTCCTTACTCACCCCCATCCAAAACATCATTCAGATTTATCCCAGAAATTCGTACTCTCTCAACATTTCCCTAAAAGTGGAACTAGGGGTCACAAATGGCATTTATCCTTGACATTTTAAAAACTTAATTTTAACCATAGGATTCTAGTACTCACACGCACAAAATCTACCATAGCTCTGTACCACAAGTCACTCATCAAAATTGCAACTCCTTCTCTCTCCCTCTCATTACTTTCCACACCAGCCACACACATTCACCACCACACCACTCATTTTTCACCAGTTTCCTTTCATCTTTGTTTCAGTCACAGCTAGCAAATCAAATTTGCCCTTTGTAAATACATCCATCACCTTTCTCCTCTTCTCCTCAACATTTATTCCTCTGACATTCCATGTTACCCATTGAACCATACTGAACCTTTCACACAAACTTTTCATCTCCTCATTTTGAAATTCCAAACCGTTATCACTCAAAAACCTCTCAGGTGCCCCATATACGCTGATCCATTTTTCTAACACTCTTTCCACTATCTCCCTAGGTTCTTTACTTTTTACCTACACTGCCTGGCAATACCTTGTACACAAATCAACTAATACCAAAAACCTTTTCCCTTCCAGTTCCCCCAAATCCAATCGCCACAGTTTCATTAAAGCTTTTGAAAGAGGAAACCCTACCACTGGTCTACTCGGTGTCTTCTGAAATCTAACGCAAACCTTACAATCATCACTTACCTTATCCACCACCCCTTTTATGTCCTTACCCACAACACCTTCAACCTCTTTCCCCATACGCATCCCAATCAGATCCCATAATCTACTTTACTCGGATGGCCAAACTAAGGTGAGGTCTATTAACCATCTGCTCCCTCTCCTTATAGTTTTACCCATTAAATTGTTTCTCTACAATTTACCTCCCACAAACATCCTTCTTAGCAAGACCCCTTTTTCATACCACAAAATCATATGCCTTTTCATCCCTTTCTACATATTCACCACCCATATTGTCAAACCACCAAGTAATCGCTTCATTTTTTCTTATATTAAGCCTATTCCAATTTTGCAATGCTCAAACTAATCAAACCATGGCACATCCACCTTGGACCGCCCTAGGGCCGTAAAGAAAGCAGTTTACCATTTATACACACGGTAGTTAACCCTCCTTTTACGCCTTTGTAAATAGTTCACCAAACGTATAAATGAACATTCTATAACTTGCTTTTGACGTCCAAAATACCACCCTCTTTCCACATCAGTTCAGATCCACTGCCACACGTCCTAGTCATCTCTCCGATTACATTCTGAGGATAACCAGTGTCTATTATCGCACATATCTCTTCATACTCTCTTCCTCCATTCCCCTCACTCTCTAAGCAATCCTTACTGAAATACACCTTATTTCTCTCAACACCCTCTTTCATTTTTATCCACTCCACTTCTGACATTCATATATTTGTTATTCCTCACACTATTTGGACCAGGGTTGTGGAGTCGGAGTCGGTAGTTTTGAAGAGAGTGGAGTCGGAGTCGGCAATTTTGAAAAGGGTGGAGTCGGAGTCGGAAATTTTGAAGAGTGGAGTCGGAGTCGGTATTTTGAAGAGGGTGGAGTCGGAGTCGGAATCAAAGTCGGTAATTTCAAAAGGGTGGAGTCGGAGTCGGTAATTTTTAAAGGGTGGAGTCGGAGTCGGTAATTTTCAAGAGGTTGGAGTTGGAATCGGTAATTTTCAAGAGGGTGCAGTCGGAAAATTTTTGAACCGACTCCACAACCCTGATTTGGGCAATGATGACCAAAATGATACAAAGACCCACAAACCACACACCTCATCACCTTTCCATACCGATCCCTTTTATTCATTCTCGGCTCCTCCCCACCACCACATGCTCCTTCTCTTGCTCGCTCTCGCATCGTTTTTATCCAATGCATCCATAATTTTCTAAACGACTTTTTATTTCTCCAACTCATCCCGTTATACGTCACAGACACCCTCGAAAGCCTTGTCCCCTAAACTCATTAACACCTCACCTGCAGGACTCTCATAATTTTTTCCTTCCACCTTATACCAGAGATTCACTTTTTTCTTCCACAAATTCATAAGCATCCCGTCACATATATCCCCTTTAAAGGGTGGACACACTCGCATTTTGTTCTCACCTGCTGTTCACATTATCACCACATCCAGTTACCTTTGTTTCAGCCTTCTCTACCATTTATTCACCCTGTAAAGGCTTGACGGTAGCGTAGCGAAACTACGCTGCTGCTACCACTGAAAAAAAAAACAATAAAAAAATTCTAACCAACTATTAATCTTATCATTCAAACAACTCCCACTTTCTTATTTTTCTCCATCATGGCCACGCAGTACTTGCGGCATCACATCGGCATAAGAAAATAATAAACTTTTTTGATAACTATTTACTGATAAATATTAATGACAAAGAGAAAGACTATTGTACGGAAAGAATTTTAGAGTGTTCAATGACAGTGAGGAAAATAAGGAACTGCTAAGCCTTCTCAAATTCCACGGTACCTCTTTACCTAAAGCTACCAGACCTTGCCTACAAACTCCTTCATCTATCAACCTACAACACATCCCAACTCTGACCCCAAAAGTACCTCTACGTTAATTCAAATGCCTCCCCTATAAATTGATGTATACATTGAATAAACTTAATGAGATATAATTTTAAAAGGCCAGTCCAGAAAACACCTGCCAAGACAAAAAGGAAAAATTAAAATATTAGTAAATAAAATAAAAACGAATTAAAGCAATAGTTTTTTCTTGCGTGATCCATTGACCTCTGGACGTTCAAGGCAATTGACAATGTGCAATAGGCGTGGGCAACCAATAAGCAAACCGAATCTGGAAGCATAAACCCAGGTAAAGCGAACATCCCAACCTAAGAAAGATACAGAAAAACAATCAAAATATATATATATATATATATATATTATATATATATATATATATATATAATATATATATATATAATATATATATATATTATATAAATATATATATATAATATATAATATATATTATTAAGTGAAATAGACCTGATGTCTAAATTGAACTGTTGCGAATGCGATTTAAAGAAAGAGGATGCGGATCTTTAAGTAGATTGAGGATGCGGATGTTTACTCTTTGAAGTTTGAATTAAAAATTATATATATATATACAAATATATAATATATATTATATATATATATATATATATATATATATATATATATATATATATAATATATATATATATATATATATATATATATATATATATATATATATATAATATATTATATATTTATAATCTTTCCTTTCTTTATCTACGCTTTATTTTTCCCCAGATTGGTTAGTAAGGAGGCTCTACTAGCATCGGAAAGAAAACAGTAGGAGAGTATGACAAATGTCGAAAGAAGCCCAGCCTTACCGCCCCCTCTTACCATTAAATTTAGTGAAAGCTCGTCACAGACAGAAAATCCACCCTAGAGCTTCATGGGACCGCGACGGACCATCACTATGGTAAGATCGTCAATGTAAGGGTTCATCCCTTGGCCCAGGTGGGGCCACAACACGATGCCCCCATACAAAACCCCGCCATTCTCTCCTATCATGCACCTTTTATTCTCGCCTTCCTGCCAAAACTCCCATTTCTCCTCCTTCAAGCATATTCGTTCACCGACGTCAAAGTCCACTTTCTCTTCGGTCTGCAGCCGTCGTTCCCAACACACTCTCCCACTATACATTCCGCTTAATAAACCGCACTATGCATTCAATCCTTTCCACATGACCAAACCCATCTCAATACTTTCATATATTCTCTCATTTACCCCTTTCTTCACACCACACAACTCTCTAATAAGTTCATTCCTCATTTTACTAATTCTTCTCACACCTAGCATGCCCCTAAGATTGTCCATCTGAACACATTGAACTTTAGATCTATGTTTCTTATTCCAGACCATAGTCTCTCTACCATACAATAACACAGGTAACAACATACCCTCATGTAAGACCTAAGCGCACTCAAGACTTAGTCCCTTTACCATTCACCCAACGATTTAGTTGCACCAGCAACCTTCCTGCCCATTCACAACTTTCCTACTACACTCTGCATTCATCCGTTCCCTTTCTCATCCAAAAACATACCCTAAATATTTAAACTCAGACACTTGTTCCAGCTGCTCACCATCTAACATAACTTCACACTGAGGACTGTCCTCACTCACAACCATACTCTTATCTACGTTTACTTTCAAACCCCTCCTTTTACATACCCTGCCAAATCTCTCTACCAATCCTCTCAAACTCTCTTCAGATTCGCCACACAGAACCAAATCATCCGCTATAATAGGTAGGGCACCCTCCACTTCATCTCCATTCTCCATCATGTCTAACACCATTTCCTGCCATCCCCACCTCCGAATTCTTTCATAACCCCAAATTCCATATACAAATGAATAACAAGGAGATCATAACACAACCCTGTCTTACTCCGCTATTAATCCTAAACTAATCACCATTGACACCATTTATTCTTACACACGCTTCACTATCGTCATACATACTTTTGATTCCATTCAGAAGCCTACCACCAACACCATATATCACTAATACCTGCAATAAAGCTTCCCTATTAACTCTATCATACGCCTGTTGTATAATCCATAAAACCCTAAATCAATAACTTATTTCTTCTTCTCCCTTCATTTTCTCAGCATTTGTTTCATGTAAAGATTATCCACACATCCTCTACCACTCCTAAACGCCACCTTGTCTTCAACCAATCTCAGGTCCTCAGCACTCGACGCACTTCTTTCGACCAAGAATGCACCAGTATATACCTTCCCTACAATTACATCAATAAACCTTATTCCCCTACTTAATTCACAGGTTCCCCTTTTTCTCCCTGTACCCTGTATTATAAAGGGCTACTATTACCGCTCTCCTCCAATCCCTTGGAACCTTATACCCTCCATAAAACGCTTTATTACCAGCCTTTTCTAATTCCAATCAAGTCACCATCTTCGCCTCCGCTCTTGATATTCACTAGTAATTTCATTCTATATCTCCAGATTTACCAGCATTCTTCAACTTTCTTCATTCAATACTGATTATCTCTCTCCTATAATAACCTGCATCCCATAATACGTATTCCTCCTTTGTCACCATCAAAAACCACACACATCAACTAACACCTCATCCTATTACTGTTAAATGTGCTAGTTTTCGAAGTGTTCTTTTCCACACTCCCTCACATCATTTCATCAGTTACGAAAGCACCATCCCCTATTCATTATTCTAAGCAGATTCCCCTTATTCTCATTCTTACCTTCGCGCTTCCTTGCCAGAAGAGCTCTATTTCCCTATGTATCTATCCATCCTCCTTCACAAATGTTCCATTTTTACCTTCTTGTTTTCTCCCTACGTTATGCACCTTTTAGTATTTTTCTTTTTTCCTCCTTATATAATTCCACAGCATCTTTCTTTTGAAAACTTCATCATTTGCTTTGATACATTCAACACGCTTCATTTCTCTTTCTTTACCTTTAAACCGCTTTTCATCACCTCTTTCAGTCCACCCATTCCCTTGTTAACATGCTGTACTTCCTAACTTTTGCACTATCCACGACACTTCCTTTGCACTTACTAACAAGGTTGCCTCTTCTTCATTTCTCACTCAACTCGTTCTACATTCAAACCCGATTTATAGCGAGCGCTTGTTCCTAGCTACTCCTCCTCATATGTCTTGTTACTAACTTCGTCACTTTTAATTTTACCCTGTACTTCCTTTCGTGATGCGACCTTCCTCTCCATCCAAGCCCCCTCACTGAACTTAACAATTTTTACAAAGAATAAACATACCATGATCTGATTTCTAATTCCCTTTCCTAAACCCCCTCACCTCACATCTTAACATCTCACCTTAACATACCTTCAACATCTTTACTTCTGACCAACACACACATACCAAATTGCATACCCTTTATCACTTCTTCCGATTACCATTCTCGTATACCTACACCCACTCTACTCTATACTTAATGGATTTACTCTTGTGTTTAAAGAAAGTACTATATTACACACATACCTCTCTCTTCACCGAAATCAATCAATCCCTTTCCTACCATTCTCATTTCTCCCGCCACCCAAAACCACCTGTTATACCATCCCTTTTTTGATCAGCTATCCAACCATTCAAGTCCCCCAACACTATCAATCTGAAGCTCCTACTCACCCATCCAGGCTGATCATTCAGATTATCCCAAAGAATCGTACTCTCTTCAACGTTCCCCTCAGATGGACCATAGTCACCAAACGCACCACATAACCTTGACCTTTTCAAACTTAAATTTAACGATTAGAATTCTAGTACTCACACACACAAAGTTTACCATAGCTTTGTACCACAGGTCACTCATAAAAATTGCAACTCCTTCTCTCCCCTCTCTCATTCCTTACCACACCAGCACACACACAAAATTCACACCACACCACTTATTTTCACTGTTTCCTTTCATCTTTGTTTCAGTGACAGCGAGCAAATCAAATTTGCCCTTCTTAAATACCATCCATCACCTCTCTCCTTCTCCTCAACAACATTTATTCCTCTACATTCCATGTACCATTACGATTCATACAACAAATTTCGCCGAAAGAATTATAATCATAATACCTATATAATATATATATATAGATATATATATATATATATATATATTATATATATATATATACTATATATATATAAATATATATATAGTATATATATATAGTATATATTATATATATTATATATATATATATATATATATATATTATAAATAATATATATATATATATATATATTTCAATGTACACAACACTGAATGGTGGGGTCCTCTCATTACTGATTTACGTGGGGAAGGAGGCCGAAATCATTCAGTTCCTCAGCGCATTCTGGAGCAACTATCAAAGAACCCAACAACATTCCGGATCTTCCCAACCAATTCTTGAACACACTCGACTTATGTTTCACCACTACGTCCTTCTCTCTATAAAATACACCCACCTTCGCTCCTATTTGTAAATCTGACCACAACCCTATATCTCTTAATTTTAATGCTTTTCTTCTCAAACAGCTTCATCCTAGCCATATGCATTTTTTATAGCACTTTGATCGGGCCTGACTGGGGAGCTTTGCGTCGCTTCTCCTCTTAACTATAATTGGAATGACTCCTGTAACTCTGATTGACGCTTCGGCTCTGCCGCTTAAGGTGGGAGCATGTAATCGTTGACGAAAGAAGCAGGTTCATTCTTTTCGACTAAATTTTTCTTCTCCTCATAATTCCATGAATCGATCGTGCTTGGTTGCTCTTTGCCATTCAGCTAGAGACAGGCGCGTATCAGGAGCTGAAAAAATTCTCGTTCTCCTTTCTCTCGCTAATTTCATTCAGCTAAAATCGTTGCAGTGATACTCTTCACGAGCAAAGCGGGCTTTCATCAGACGAAAGTGCGCTAGCCTTCCTTGGTTCTCTACTCACAAATCTTTCTGGGCCTCTTGCCAAAACATCTCTCTCAACAACTTCTGTAAATCTCCTTTTCCTCTTATTCGACCTGATGGCTCTGTTGCTAAAAAATCCCCGGTCGTTGGGGCAGGGATTACTCTCGACGAGCACCAAAGCGCGGCTCTTCATCAGACAAAGGTTGTGCTAGCCTTCGTTGGTTCTCCTACTGACAAAATCTTTTCTGGGCCCTTGCCAAAAAAACATCTCTAAACACTTCTGTAAATCTGCCTTTTCCTCCTCTTAATCGATCTGATGGCTCTGTTGCTAACTCTCCAACTGGACGGTTCTTGCATTCCTCATCCTCCTCCTTCTTCTCAGTGTCTATGTCTTTGCCTGTGATTAACATTTGATAGGGTACATTGGGCTATCTGAGATCTTATGAACGTTAGGATGGCGGTGGCCCGGATGAGAATTCCTCCAATGGTTTTGACGGGAATGTGCTTACGTGCTTGACCCCGCCCCTCGTTCACTATATTCTCTATGTCTCAATTACCTCTGCACTTTCCCTCAGTGTTGGAAGCACGCACATGCTAACCTATTCCGAAAAAAGAAGCCGCTCTGATTCTTCTAACTAAACGCCCTATTAGCTCTCACTTGTTTCTATCTAAGATCTTTGAAACCCTTCTCAACTCTCATTTTTAGACCATCTCGCAATCTCATTCTCTTCTTTCCGATCGCCAGTACGGCTTTTCGGCGTTCAAGGTCTACTGGCGATATACTTTCCTATTTAACCGATTTATTTTTTTCTGCTCTTAGGAACTACGGGGAGACTCGTGTGGTTTGTGCTTGACATTCCAAAGCATTGGACCGGGGTATGGCACGCGCAACTGCCTCTCTCCTTTGGGTTCCTCCTTCTCTTTGCTTACTTATTGCTAGCTTTTCTTTCAAGTCGCTCAATATCGCCTGTGTTGATGGAGCGATTTTCTTCTTTTTCTCCAAATAGT
>JABUQX010114696.1:32500-57500 GCA_015478945.1 Trachelipus rathkii
AATATATATATATGTTATAATATATTATATTATTATAATAGTATATATAGAGCATATATATATATATACATATATATATATATATATATATATATATATACAGTATATATATATATATATATATATATATATATATATATATATATATATATATATATATATATATATATATATATATATATATATATATATAAAGAAAAACTATATATATATATATATATATATATATATATATATATATATATATATATATATATATATATATATATATATATATATGTGTGTGTGTGTGTGTGTGTGTGTGTGTGTGTGTGTGTGTGTTTTTTATACATGTTATATAGTAATTAGCAACTTATTATAATATAATGCCATATGTCACTTTTTGAATCAGTTTTGTTAAAAATTTTGAAGCGGTAACACATGCAGTTTTTTTTTTTAATTAGTGTGTCAATTAATATCCTTTATTATTTAATTTTAATTCAATTTAATTTAGTTCATCTAAATTCTAAAGAAAGTAAATTCATATATTAAAAATATATAATGGATTTCATATATTAATTCGCCGGTAATTGCAGGGGCTTTTGTAGGCTACTTATAGGCGTTATGTATCCATTTGATAAAAAATTTGGTGAATACAAAATGGAAATGTGCTGTGTTGATCAGGAGTATTGTATGAAAAATAAACATTTAGTTTTCAATAAAGGTTTTAAAAAATTATTTGAACATTTTTTGGTAATGGGGCTTCACCCCCGATTTTTATAAAAATCACAGGATATACTCTAAAAAAATAATAATGAATATATAATAAAAAAAAAACAAACAAACGTGGCGGTCTCTTAATTTTAGGAAAAATTGTTACAGCCTCTCAAAGTTGTTAAAACTTCCATAGGATTTTCTTATAAAAAAATAAAAATAAAAAAATTTAAATCAAGGATATATTCTTGAAAAATAATAATGAAGTATAAAAATGACAAAAATTATTTAAGTCTTTAAGAAAAAAGTTACATCCTCTCAAAGTTAAAAATTATCCCATAGGATTTCTTATAAAAAAAATTAGTGGGCCTCGTGCTCGTTTTAGGGCCCTCCTATAGTTCAGGTTATGATAAGATTTGGGTAATTGTTACACAGAGCTAGGTTGTCACCCCTGATTTTTATGAAAATCACAGGATATACTCTAAAAAAATAATAATGAAAATGAAAACCGTCGCTCTCTTTAGCAAAAAAAAAGTTATAGCTTATCAAAGTTGTTAAAAATCCCATAGATTTTCTTATAAAAAAAATATATATATATATATATATATATATATATATATATATATATATATATATATATATATATATATATATATATATATATATATATATATATTTTATATTTTTATATTTTTTATAAATATATATAATTTCTAAAAATAATAATGAAGAATAGTGAAAATGAAAATTACAGTCTCTTTAGAAAAAAATGTTACAGCCTCTCAAAATTTAAAATTTTCCCATAGACTTTCTTATAAAAAAAAAAAATAGTGGGTCTGGTGTTTGTTTTAGGGCCATCCTAGTTCAGGTTATGATAAGATTTGTTAATTCTACATAGATTTTCTCAGTGTATACCTAACAAAACTTATCATAAATCCTAACTTGAGGGCTGAAAATGAGACTCTAACCTGGATTTCTCATCAATATTGAAAAGTCTATGGGGGTTTTGACAACTTTGAGAGGCTGTAACTTTTATCCTAAAAAGAGCGACGATTTTTGTTTTCACTATTGTTCATTATTATTATTTTTAGAGTAAATCCTGTGATTTTCATAAAAATCGGGGATGACAACCCTTTGGGTAACAATTATCAAGATTTGTTAAGTATAAATAGATTTTCTGTGTATACCTAGCAAAACATATCATAACTTAAACTTACTACTGAACATTCTTTTAAACATTTGTCACATCTCTTTTCTTGCAAAACTAAGTACAAATGTAAAAAAGCCAGCAAACTCGAATCATTTTGGCATATATATATATCACTCACTTGTACAGTAAACATGTCCGGCAACTATAAACTTTCTAACGATGGTGAAGCAGATTTTGTTTATATTTGTATCTTAAGGTATTTATTACAAATAATCAATTTAGTATTAATATATCATATATTGTTCATTCCCATAAAATATGGAAGTGGTCTCTTTTTTTTTTTTTTTTTTTGGTGATGTCGAAATGTAACATTAAGAATATATATATATATATATATATATATATATATATATATATATATATATATATATATATATATATATATATATATATATATATATATATATATATATATATATATATATATATATATATATATATATATGGCTATTTATAAGTGGTTGACTCCAGGAGCAAAATTCAAAAAAAAAAAATTATTTCATGGGTAGTAGAGGAAATATGTTTACTTTTTGGGTAAACTAACCTAAACTTAACCTAACCTTAACCTAACCTAACTTAACCTAACCTAACCAAACTTAACCTAAATTAACCTAACCTAATATTAACGGAGTCAACCACTTATAAATGTCATATATAATATATATTATATATATGTTATATATATATATATATATATATATATATATATATATATTATTAAGAGTTATATATATATATATATATATATATATATAATTATATATATATATATATATATATATATATTATACTCTAAAAGTATATATATTATATATAGTTATATATATGTTATAGTTATATTATTATATATATATATATATATATATATATATATATATATATATATACATATAAGATATAAATATATATATATATATATTAGTTATATAATATATATATTAGTTATTATTATATATATATATATTGGCACATTGCTGTATGTGGTCTCAATCTTTGGTGCTGTGTAGTGCACATTGAAAAAAAGAGATGGTGTGGAGCGGTAACAAGATGATAGGTGGTGCCGCTGAAAATCCAGAGCTCAGTCAGCTTCCGTTATATATATATATATATTACTATTATAAAGAGCATATATATATATATATATATATATATATATATATATATATATTTATTATGTATATATATATTATATATATATATATATATATATATTATAGCATATATATATGTTAAATATCTAGATTTGAATCAGTATATATTTTCTGATTTTCTAAGTTCAAAAAAATTTCAAGTTCAGAAAAGTTAAGTTAAATGATTTATATGTTTCGGCATAATTCCAGAAGCTTGCCACTAAAGAATTTTCTAAAACTTCTTACTTCTTAATCCTTTCTTGAACTTAAAATATTTTGAACTAAGAAAACAGAGTAAGACATGTCGAATTGATTCAAATCTAGATATTTACCATATATATATATATATATTATATATATATATATATATATATATATATATATATAGTATATATATATAGTATATATATGCAGAAAGAAAGAAAGTATATATATATATATATATATATATATATATATATATACGGTATATATATTATATATATAGCAGCATATATATATATATATATATATATATATATATATATATATATATTATTATATTATTATTATTATTATTATTTATATATATTATATATATATATATATTAATATTATTTTTCTATTATCATTTTCAGCATAAAATTATTGTTATTATTATATATTATTATCGGTATATATATATATATATGGCTATGCTATGGTGTTGTTATTATATATATATATATTATTATATATTATACATATATTATAATACATATATATTATTATATATATTATTATTATGCTATATACTTTTATATATATATATATTATACATATATTGTTGTTATATTATACATATATGCTAATACATATTACTACAGTTATACATATATTATATATATATATATATATATATATATATATTAGGGTGGGGAAAATTAAAATTTTTTGATGATGACGATTAATTGAAAAAGGATATTTTAAAAATTTCAAATATTTTAATAAATTTAGCAAAAATTTATAATAAGGAAGAATTAAATTGTGTGCACTTCATTCTTATTTCAATGTGTAAATACATTAAGAACTGTATTAATACATAAAAAGTTTTGCTGTTATTCATTAACATCTTGGTATTGTTTCTGTATAATAATAATAATAATAATAATAATAATAATAATAATAATATTAATAATTTCTCTTGATTAATATTAATGATTTATTTAATACTGAAATCATTCATGCTCCTTATATTTCAACTTACTATTTTATGTAATTTCAATATATGATATCCTCAAAACATCATCATCACACCCACCTTCTTTCCCCAAAACTCATGGTAAGTATATGATTCCCAGTACACTCACCACTATACATCCGCTTAACCAACCGACTATCATCCATCTTTTCCACATGACCAAAAAAAATCTCAACATACTTTCATTTATTCTCTCATTTATCCCATTCTTCACACCACACAACTTTAGATCTATAGCTCTTATTCCAGACCATAGTCTCACTGCCATACATTAACACAGGTAACAATATACTCTTATGCAAGACCCACGCACACTCAAGACTTAGCTGGTCCCTTTACATCCACCAACGATTTAATTGCAACAGCCTCCTTCCTACCATTCACATCTATCCTACTACACTGCATCATCCGTTATCTTTTCATCCAACATCTATCCTAAATATTTAAACTCAGACAGTTGTTCCAGCTACTCACCATCTAACAAAATTTTACACCGAGGATTGTCCTCGCTCACAACCATAATCTTACTCTTATATACGTTTACTTTAAAATTCTCTCATTAATTCCGCTGCTATTGTTTTCTCACAAAACTTCAGATTCACCACAAAACCAATCATCCACTTTCTTCCATTATTCCATTCTCCATCATTCTAACACCATCTGCTGCCACCCCCTCTAATTCTTTCATAACCTCATCCATATTCAAATTTCTAACCAAGGAGACATAAAACATCCCTGCCTCGCTCAGGTATTAATTTTAAGCCAATCACTTTTGACACCATTTATTCTTACACACGCTTCACTATTGTCATACATACTTTTGATTGCATTCAGAAGCCTACCACCGACACCATATATCACTAATACCTGCCATAGAGCTTCCCTATTAATCCCATCATACTCCTGTTGCAAATCCATAAAACAAATATAATTTATTTTTCCTCATTTTCTCAGTCATTTGTTTCAATGTAAAGATTTGATCCACACATCCTCTACCACTTCTAATTCACCTTGTTCTTCACCAATCAGTCCTTCAATCACTTGATGCACTCTTTCGACCAAAATACCAGCATATATCTTCCCTACATCACTCAAATACCTTCCCTACATCACTCAATAAACTAATTCCCCTATAATTCCTACAGTTACCCTTATCTCTCTTACCCTTATGTAAGGGTATTATTACTGCTCCTCTCCAATCCCTCGGAACTATACCCTCCTTAAAAGCTTTGTTACACAACTTCCAAATCCAATCAATTATCATCCCGCCTCCGTTCTTGATCATTTCACCAGTAATTTCATCTATAGCTACCTGCAGATTTACCATTCTTCAACTTTCTCACTCTACCCATTACATCCTTCTTACTAATGACCTTGATCATCCCCAAAACACCTATTCCTTCTTACACCATCAAACCCACACACATTCACTATCACCTCTTCATTCTTGCCAATGTTATACAGATTTTTGAAGTGTTCCTCACATCCATTTCATCAGTTACGAAAACACCATCCCTATTCATTATTCTCAGCAGATTCCCCTTATTCTCATTCTTAACCTTTCGCGCTTCCTTCCAGAAGAGCTTCCTATTGCCTTGTAAGTCCCCATTCATCCTCCTCCCAAACTGTTCATTTACCTCTTTTTTTTTCCAACATATTCACCTTTTAGTAGCTATTCCTTTTTTTCCTCCTTATATAATTCCAAACATCTTTCTTTTGAAACCTCATCAGACTTCCAGAAGAGCTTCCTATTGCCTTGTAAGTCCCCATTCATCCTCCTTCCAAACTGTTCATTTACCTTTTTTTTCTCCTATATATGCACCTTTTAGTATTCCTTTTTTTTTTTTCCTTCTTATATAATTCCAAACTTTCTTTTGAAACCTCATCATTGGCTTTTTGTACATTCAACCAAGCTTCTTTTTTTCTTTTAAGCACTTGCATCACCTCTTCATTCCACCACTCACTGTTAACATTCTTACTTCCTACTTTAACACATCCACCCACTTTTTATATATATATATATATATAAATATATATAGTATATATATACATATATATATATATGTTATATATATATATATATCTATATATTTTTATATATATATATATATATATATATATATATATATATATATATATATATATATATATATATATATATATATATATATATATATATATATATATATATACTTTTTTTTTGTTTTGGTTCCTAGGAAACCTCAATTTTATTATGAAGAGGATGACCAAAGCAGGAAAAAAAGTCAGTTTTATTAATTCAACGTTTCCAGCCACACCATGGCTCATCATCAGGATACTGAAATGACACATGCATAATAATATTGAATAGAGATTTAAAATAAAAATAAACATAAAAATAGAAATAACAATGAAAAGGCTAAATAAAAATAAAAATAAAAGTAAAGTAATGAGAGTGACTAGCAGTGTAACAAATTTTAAGTAAAAATATTAACAAAGTATGCTTGAAAACGGTTAAAGTTAGGGTTGAAAATTTAAATTTAGTTAAGACAGTAGTAATAATGGGATTAGGGAAGGGGGTGCAACACAATAAATAGGAATCAATAATGACAATGATGATACAAATAAGCAGAATAAAACCAATAATAATAATAATAGCAAATATAAAAATAATAATAATAGCCTAAAAATAATAATAATAATAATAATAATAATAATAATAATAATAATAATAATAATAATAATAATAATAATAATAATAATAATAATAATAATAATAATAATAATAATAAAAGTCAATAATAACAGATGTATGGTTAATAAGCAAAATCACATAGTGAACATACCTAGTATAATAGTAGCAAAGTTATAGACTAAGGGAAAATTTATGATAATTGAGAGATGAGAGACTGATAGAATTTGGTTGGTTAGCAAATTAAAAATTGAAACATAATTATACTGGAGGGGGGAGAATTAAGCAATTAATAAGGGAGTAGAAGAATGGGAGGAATTTAATGAGGGATCCATTTCTAAATGGAAGTTATGGAAAGCTTCTGAAATGATAAACTTTTTGTACTACTATATTTTCATATTGGAAGATATTCTCAAGCCTCAGTATTTCACACATGTTCTGCACCTCAGAGCTGGGTTAATTTTATTACTAAGCAAAGCTATTAGCTCAGATGATGTGAAAAAAGCAAATGAGCACCTACATACATTCGTGTGCCATTTTGAGATATTATATGGAATAGAACATATGACTATTAACGTTCACTTATTATTGCATCTTAGTGAAGCTGTTGTAAAGTGTGGCCCCCTTTGGGCTTATTCTGCCTTTTCCTATGAAAACCAATTACGAATATTTAAAACTTTAATAACTGGAACTAAAGGACCAAGTAAGCAAATAATCAAGAAATATAAAGTTTTAAACTTCATTAATATGAGATCACATGTTATTGCAAGCAAAGAAGTTTTCAGATTTTGCGAAACAAATTTTGGTATGGGATATTCACTTGATAAATACCTCAGGCCATTTTCTGTGGGAAAAGCAGTTGAAACACATCTCACTTGCGAAAATTTCAGAGAAGAGGAAATTACTGCCATTCAGGAATTAGGAATAACACAGAAAATACACCTTTATAAAAATTTAAACTTTCCGGCTTTTAACATAGAAAAAAATTCTGTAGCATTGCTTGAAGATGGCAAACTTGGACGAATTACACAAATTGTAAATTGTTTTAATGATATATATTTATTGTTTGAAGAATATGTTCTGCATATGCAATATTCTGGTACAATAAGAAAATGTATTTCTACCCTAAGCGAATCACAAGGTGGAATCATTTTGTGCATTCATCCCAATTTAATAAAAACTCCATGTATTACTGTAAAAATTGCTACAGATATGTATGTAATGCCCCGACAAGGTGTTCTTGAGTTTTAATAGAAAAGCTAATTAATGGACAAGTGAAAGAACCAATTAATGAAATACTTGTGCCTAATAGAAAAGGATATATATATATATATATATATATATATATATATTGGTTGTTGGGTTATTATATATATAGCATAGCAGCAAGAAGTTATATATATATATTGGTTATTGTTAAAAGAAAGAGATATATATATATATATATATATATATATATATATATATATATATATATATATATATATATATATATATATATATATATATATATATTATATAAAACAGGTCTATTTAATTGTTTACATATACATAGTTATTATTTTAATTTATAAAAATGGAACCATACTACGGATTTATACAGTTTCTCAAGGACAAAACAAAGAAGATTGTCCCAGTTTCAGATATTAAAAACTTCCAACCAACCTCCATGACAGATTTTAATAGACAAAAAATCTACAAAATAATGTGGCCTCAAGAAGATGACTATGAAAATATGGAAAGCTACGAGAGAGCTGCGTACGATGCAACAGTGTTACAACTAGGAGGTAAGTTTCTTTATTACTAATATAATAAGTTTTAAACTATTTATTAACCTTGATAACTATTAGCATGTGTTCCCCTAATGCAACATTTTTCCAGGTACAAAGGATTCTTTCCAGATTGATAAGAGGATGGTTGCTGCTCCAACTCATATACTAGAATCTCCCTCAGAAACAGAAAATGATCTCAATGAGAAAATAGTAAGTGTGTGTGCTTGATCAAAGAGCAATAACACAGTAAGTTCATATATATATATATATATATATATATATATATATATCGTATAATATATATATATATATATATATATATATATATATATATATATATATATATATATATATATATATATATATATATATATATATATATAGGGATGGTTCTTTCATAACTGATGAAACGGATGTGAGGGGAGTGTGGAAGGAACACTTCGAAAATCTGTATAACATTGGCAGTAATGAGAGGTGATAGTGAATGTGTGTGGGGTTTGATGGAAAAAGAAGGACAGGGTATTTTGGGGTAAGAGTTCATTAGTAAGGAGGAGATAATGGGTAGAGTGAGAAAGTTAAAGAATGGTAAATCTGCAGGTATAGATAAAATTACATGTGAAATGGTCAGGAATGGAGGCGAGATGATGATTAATTGGATTTGGAAGTTGTGTAGCAACGCGTTTATGGAGGATATAGTTCCGAGGGATTGGAGGAGAGCAGTAATAGTACCCTTATATAATGGTAAGGGAGATAAAGGTAACTGTAGGAATTATAGGGGTATTAGTTTATTGAGTGTTGTAGGGAAGATATATGCTGGTATTTTAGTCGAAAGAGTGCATCGAGTGACTGGAGGACTGATTGGTGAATAACAAGGTGCGTTTAGCAGTGATAGAGGATGTGTGGATCAGACCTTTACATTAAAACAAATGAGTGAGAAACTGAGGGAGAAGAAGAATAAATTGTATTTAGATTTTATGGATTTGCAACAGGCGTATGATATGATTAATAGGGAAGCTCTATGGCAGGTGTTAGTAATATATGTTGCTGGTGGTAAGCTTCTGAATGGAATAAAAAGTATGTATGAGGATCGTGAAGCGTGTGTAAGAAAAAATGTTGTTGAAAGTGAGATTTAGTATTAATAGCGGGGCAGGGATGTGTCTTGCCTCCTTGGTTATTCAATTTGTATATGGATGAGGTTATGAAAGAATTAGAGGTGGGGGTGGCTGGAGATGGTGTTAGAATGATGGAAAATGGAAGAGAGTGGAGAGTGCCCTACCTATTATATGCCGATGATTTGGTTTTGTGTGGTGAATCTGAAGAGAGTTTGAAACCATTGGTAGAGAGATTTGGCAGGGTGTGTAAAAGGAGGGGTTTGAAAGTAAACGTAGATAAGAGTAAGGTTCTGATTGTGAGTGAGAACAGTCCTCGGTGTGGAGTTAAAAGCAATGGTGTGGCAGCTGAACAAGTGTCTGATTTTAAGCATTGGTAATATGCTACCTTAGTAAGGAACGGATGATGCAGTAGTGTTGTGAATGCAGCAGCAGCGTGCTGGTGAAATTAAATCCCTCAATGATGAAAGGACTAAGCCTTGAGTGCGCTAGTGTCTTACATGAGGTTATGTTGTTACCTGTGTTAATGTATAGTAGTGAGACTGGTCTGGAATAAAAGGTATAGATCTAAAGTACAATGTGCTCAGATGGACAATCTTAGGGCCGTGTTAGGTATGAGAAGAATTGATAAATAGGAATGAACGTATTAGAGAGTAGTGTGATGTAAAGAAAGTGATAAATGAGAGAATAAATGAAAGTACGTTGAGATGGTTTGGTCATGTGGAAAGGATGGAAGATAGTCGGTTGGTTAAGCGGATTTACAGTGGTGAGTGTGTTGGGAATCGACCGACTGGGAGACCGAAGAAAAAGTGGATTGAGTCAGTAAAGGAATGCCTGGAGGAGAGAAATGTGAGTTTGATAGAGGCGAGAAGAAAAGTGCATAATGTGAGTGAATGGCGGGGTTTTATGAGGATGTATGGTTGTGGGCCACCTGGATTAAGGGATGAACCCCACACTGACGAGATGCTATAGTGAGGGTCAGTCGCAGTCCCGTGAAGCTCTAGGGTGGATTATCTGACTTCGACGAGTTCTCACTAATAGGTTTAAGGGGGGCGATTAGGTTGGCTTTCTTTCTTGACTTGTATAATCTTTCTTCATTTCCGTTTCCGGTGCATGCCACGCACCTACCCAGCCCGTAATAGCAGATGATAATATAGCATATATATAGGGTATAGAGTATATATAGAGTGTATAGTGGCGGTATAGAGGAGAGAGAGGCATATATATATATGGTGGTGGTGAGAGCAGGTATATTATATATATAAGCGTATATTATGGCGCAGATGCAGGAGAGCAGGTGGTATGCTATATATATATATATATATAGCAGCAGGACCTAGTAAAAAACTGAAAGAGGAAATGGAGGTGAGTAAGAGGTAGCAGACAGTAGCATATATATATATATATATATATGATATATAAAGTTCACACCTCTGTTTATGCAGTCCCCATTAAAGAGGAGAACTTCCATTTCAGTTTTATACCAATAGAGATCAGCCAAAGTGTTTCTTTTAACGCCCAACAGTTGTGTTACATACATATACAGAAGGAAAGAGTATAGAGAAAGAAAGATAAAGATATATATATATATATATATATATATTAGTATATATATATATATATATATATATATATATATATATATTATATATATATATATATATATATATATATATATATATATATATATATATATATATATATTTTATATAAAAAAATATATATATATATATATATATATATATATATATATATATATTATATGCAGAAACCAACAAGCAGTTCCACTACATCCGAGAGTTGTAAAGTTCAATTGTTAAAGACTTTGAAGCGTAACATATCTCATGTTGAAGTGCCTGAAATACAAAGCGTTGAAGTACCGTTAAAACGTAAAACAATTATTCCTGAAGTATCGAGCGGCGACAGCGAGTTAGTAATGCATATTTAGTTTAAAAATATAGCCAAAAGTGAAAACGGTTTTCAAAATTTCAATGTATTTATTTCTGTATCATATTTTCAGTTCAGATGAAGAGATCACAGTTTTCTAAAAGAAAGTATTTTGAATTGAGAGAGAAAGTTGTTTGTCTTAAATCTAAAGTTAAACATCTTCAAGCCGAAAAGGACGCCTTTGAAGCTGTCGTTAAGGTCCATGAAAAATGTGAAAAAAAACTCGTTGGAAGGTGGTTATTGTAATATGCAGCGTGATTTCAACAATAAGTTTGAATTGATGTGGAAAGATATCTTAGAAATGAAAATTTTTATTTATGAGCAGGCAACTAAAGCGTCAACAATTCGTGGAGGTATGTATGCAACATTTTGACTATTTAAATGATTTATATTTCAGAAAAGAATTTATTTTTAATTCTTCATAATTTTCATGTTGTAATTTTTTATATATATATATATATATATATATATATATATATATATATATATATATATATATATATATATATATATATATATATATATATATATATATATATATATATATATATATATATATATATATATATATATATATATATATATAATATATATCTTCTTCTTTATCTGCCTTCTATTTTCCCAAGAATGGGAGTAAGGTGCGTAACGAGCATCGGAAAAGAAAAGCAGTAGGAGAACATGACATAAGTCGAAAAGAAAAGCCCAGCCTACCGCCCCCTCAGTACCATTAATTAGTGGGAACTCATCGCGGTCAGAAAATCCCCGCCCCTCTGCATTGGACGGCGATGGACCCTCACTATGGTAGATCGTCCAAGAGTAGGGTTCATCCCACAACTTGGGTGAACACAACCATACCCTCACAATCCCCCGCCATTCACTCCTGCTATACACCTTTCTTCTCGCCTCTACCAAACTCAGATTTCTCTCCTTCAAACATTCGTTTACTGACTCAATCCACTTTCCTTCGGTCTCCCAGCCGGTCTGGTTCCCAACACACTCGCCACTATACATCCGCTTAACCAACCGACTATCATTCATCCTTTCCATATGACCAAACCATCTCAACATACTTTCATTTATTCTCTCATTTACCCCTTTCTTCACACCACACCACTCTCTAATACGTTCATTCCTCATTTTATCAATTCTTCTCACCTAGCACACTAAGAATGTCCATCTGAACACATTGAACTTTAGTCTATACTTCTTATTCCAGACCATAGTCTCACTACTATACAATAACACAGGTAACAACATACCCTCATGTAGACCCTAGCACTCAGACTTAGTCCCTTTACATTCACCAACGATTTAATTGCACCAGCCCTTCCTGCCATTCACAACTTTCCTACTACACTCTGCATCGTCCGTTCCCTTCCCATCCAACATATACCCTAAATATTTAAACTCAGACACTTGTTCCAGCTGCTCACCATCTAACATAACTTCACACCGAGGACTGTCCTCACTCACAACCATAACCTTACTCTTATCTTCGTTTACTTTCAAACCCCTCCTTTTACACACCCTGCCAAATCTCTCACCAATACTCTCAAACTCTTTTCAGATTCACCACACAAAAACCAAATCATCCGCATATAATAGGTAGGGCAACCTCCATTCTCCATCATTCTAACACCATTTCCTGCCACCCCCATTCTCTCTCTCTCTCTCTCTCTTATATATATATATATATATATATATATATATATATATATATATATATATATATATATATATATATATATATATATATATATATATATATATATATATATATATATATATATATATATATTATTTTTATTTATGTATATTCAGCTAATAGAGAATAATACAGTAAAGGAAAGGTGAATGAAGACTGAATTAGGCATATTTTCTGGCGAAAATTTTAGCCCCTAGGGCCTCAATGACTCTCACTATGTCCCCAAGGGCCAAGACCTAGCTTGCTCATCATACCAAGGTTTGAATTCGAAGAGACAAGGTGAAAGTCTGATATTGAAATATAGTGCGACTATTGTGTTTTGTAACTATAGTTTCTTAGTGAAAATACAGTGTGTTTAATTGTGAGTGTTTAATTTAATTAAAAGTGTCTTAAAGATGCATTCTAATGCGGGCCGGATCGTGTTCCTCGCGGATCTAGTTTGACCCCCTGGCCTGTAGGGCATAAATTTAAGCATTGAAATACATTTAAATTTAAAAATTAAAATTAAATTAGAAATATATATATATATATATATATATATATATATATATATATATATATATATATATATATATATACTATATATATATATATATATATATATATATATATATATATATATATATATATATAGTTTACTGTATATTTATTATATTATTATTATTATTATTTATCTTATTATTATTATTACTATTCATAATAATTTCAGGCCTTATATATATATATATATATATATATATATATATATATATATATATATATATATATATATATATATATATATATATATATATATATATATATATATATATATATATATATATATATATTTAATTGTTTATTATATAAATGTTTCATATTTTTTGGCCTATTCATAAAAATTTCCTATATAAATGTTGTTATTATTATTATTATTGTTCTTCCTCTTTATTATTGTTATTATTATTATTATTATTATTATTATTATTATTATTATTATTATTATTATTATTATTATTATTATTATTATTATTATTATTATTATTATTATCTTCCTCCTCTCCCCAATATTGGGGGTAAGGTGCCTAACAAACACCGGAACAGAAAAAAAAACACCCCATCTTTCCGTTCCACTTATACCCGTCGCCGTCAGAAAATCCACTGTGAGGCTTCATGGGGCCGCGACGGACCTTCACTGTGGTATCTCGTCAATGTAAGGTTCATCCCTTGGACCGAGTTGGTCCCAGCCATGTCCTCTTACAAAACCCCGCCATTCACCATTCTTCTCGCCTCTGCCAAACTCACATTCCTCTTCATTAGACATTCATTCCATCACCATCCCCTCAATAAACTTTTATTTGGTGAGAATGCTTTGCATTCATAAAAAAAATCCACCGTAGGGTTTCATAACAACACAACAGGCATTCACTGTGGTTCATCCACTAGGCGATGGCCGCAACCATACACCTTCACAAAAGTAACAATCCTCTTGTTTCAACCACATTCACATTCCATTCTTTTTGACAATATTTTACTAAATCAATCAACCTTTTCTTCAGTCTTCCAACCAGTCGATTTCTTATTCATTCAACACTATGCATTGGCTTAGCCAGCCAGCCAACCTCCATTCACTCTTTCCTCATGATCAAATCATGTTAATAAACTCTCCTCCTTCACATCGGACAGCTTCCTAATAACATTTCTTTTTTTATCAGTTCTATTTACACCTATATAACACGTCCATGAGGTTAACCATTTGCACTGCTAGCACCTTAGATCTGTACTTCGGATTCGTCACCAAAGTTACACTACCGTACAATAACAGCCGCACCAACATACCTTCATGCAGAACTCTATTGCATTCAAGACACTCCTTTTGCATTTACCAAGAATCTAATTGCATCACCCACCATCCTGCCACTTTCCTATACACATTCTGCATCATCCGTGCCCTTATCATCCAACATTTATCCCAAATATTTAATTCACATCCTTGTTCCAATTGTTCACCATCCAACATAATATGATACGAAGTGTTCCCTTCACTCACCTCCATCATCTTACTCTTCTCCACATTTACTTTCATATACCTCTCTGTTTACACACCCTGCCAAATCCCTTAAACAATCTTCTCAAGCTTTCTTCTGATTCGCTGCACAAAACCAAATCATCAGCATTCTTACAGTAGACAAGGTATCCTCGACTCGCTTTCTCTACCACACTCTCACAATCGTAATTTTCAGTGGTGCGAACTAGGATTTATCCTTCATAACCAGTATGATATTGGTTTATTTCTAGGGTATCCATCCAGTTGCACTTTGAACCATTTCCTTTACGAAATCCATTCGTAATTTTCAAAAGGGTCGACGAACTTGAAACTACTAGCTCACCATAATCAGTGCGAACCAGCAATATTTCTAGTACGAAATCCCGCATATATATATATATATATATATATATATATATATATATATATATATATATATATATATATATATATATATATATATATATATATATATATATATATATGTTATTTATATATATATATATTATATATATATATCAGCGGGTTTAGTACCTGAAAATATTGCTGGTTTATTACTGATTATGGTCAGTTACAATTAATTAAGTTCTCGACTCTTGGTGAAAACCCGACTGTACTGGTTCTGCTAGATAATTCCAGGATGACCTAGCTGGAAAATTACGACTGGTAATAGTGTAGGAAAAGGTAAGAAATTCGACTGGATCCAGCTGGATATAATGCGGGTCCGTACTGGTTTTGCTAGATAATTCCAGGATGACCCAGCTGAAAAATTACGACTGGTAACAGTGCAGGAAAAGGTAAGAAATTCGACTGGATCCAGCTGGAAATAATGCGGGTTCGTACTGGTTCTGCTAGATAATTCCAGGATGACCCAGCTGGAAAATTACGACTGGTAATAGTGTAGGAAAAGGTAAGAAATTCGACTGGATCCAGCTGGAAATAATGCGGGTTCGTACTGGTTCTGCTGGATAATCCCAGTACGACCCAGTTGGAAAATTACGACTGGATTTGAAAAAAACTGATCTTAAAACACAACAAGGTCCAGTGCGAAATTGAACTGGTTCCCACTGGAAATCATTGCACTGGTCCAGCTGGATCCAGTTGGAAAATGTGCTGGAACCAGTAAATATTTTTTGCTGGGTCTAACTCTATCCACTCATATACCGATGACTCGACCCTTCATTCTTCAACTCATTTCAATTCTGCTCCCTCTTTTACTTCTAGAATTGCCTCTCGTCTTAATCTTTCCGATTCTATTCTCGCTGATCTGAATAGAATTTCCGATTGGGGTCGTCTCAACCTTGTGAAATTGAATTCTTTAAAAACTCAACTTCTACAAATCTCCCTCTCTAAAACACCTTCTACCTTTCCTATCTCTTTCGACGGTTCTCTCGTCTCTCCTGTTGACAATATAAACATCCTTGGCCTTAACATAAACAAAAAAATGTCTTGGAAACCTCACATCACAACGGTTGCTAGGGCGGCCTCAAAGAAACTGGGAGTTCTGTTTAGACTGCGAGATTTTTCCTCTTCTCAGTTACTCCAGCTATACAAGGGTCTCATCCGCCCTTGTATGGTGTACTGTTCTCATATCTGGGGCGGCTCTGGTTTCACCCGGCTTTTGGACAGGGTCGAGTCAAAAGCCAAAAGGCTTATAAACTGCTCTGTACTTTCCAGTTCACTTGACCCTCTTTCTTTGCGGCTCGATGTTGGTACTTTATCTCTTTTCTATAGGTACCGCAGCGGCAGGTGTTCGAAGGAACTTACCACTCGCGTACCACCACCTTTACGACGCCCTCGTAGCACAAGGGTGCTGTGTCTGCACGAGTTTTGTGTTGATGTAGGTAACTCCAGGCTAGTTCGCTGCGGTGCTTCCTTCTTTCCTGCCACCTCTGTTCTGTGGAATTCTCTTCCATCTTCTGTTTCCTACTGAATTTAATCTCCCTCACTTTAAAGCCTGCGTCTGTGCTCATCTGCGCTAGCGGATGAAATTTTAGTGTGCAACACCCCCTCCCTGAATAGGGCTCTGCCCGTGAGTGGTGGTGACAACTGTAAAAAAAAATAATAATAAATAAAAATAAAAAATAAAAAATTGCGGAGTGAGGAAGGGATGTATTGACTCCTTGGTGATTTTTTTTCCAGTTGTCACCACCACTCACGGGCTGAGCGCTATTCAAGGGGGGGTGTTGTACACCTCAGGGTTAACAACAAGCGTAAATTACGCAGATGGCACAGACGCAGGTTTGAAATGGAGGAAGTGTAAATTCGGCGAAAGCCTGAAGATGGAGAGATTCCACAGGGCTGAAAGGTATTTGAGAAAGAAGGAAGCACCGGCGAACTAATCTAAGTTGTAATATCGTATAAGCATTCTTTATGAGGCGACATGAACCGCGGTAATAAGGTTCCTCGGCTCCTACTTGCTATTATTTTAAAGAAAAGGACTCGCCTAACATCACATCATGAAGTCAAGTAATCTAAGTGTTTATCAGCCACAGTCCCTTGACTCGACCTGATCAAAAGCCCGGAGCCCCAATCTGAAAGGCTGTACTCCATACAGAGGCGGATGGCTGCCTGCTGGGTGCTGAAGAAGGAAAAAAGTACGGATCGCTAGTGGCTGGCTGGGGTATAAACTATTTGATGTGGGCTGGGTATTTTTGGACATAGACCAGGATGTTCAGCTGAGAGCAGACAGTGGGTAGGAGGAGATTTGTACCAGAAGTTGGGTTTTAGTGGTGTAACAAGTGGACATTGCAAAAATTTTGTCAGATCGGCGAGCAAATCTGAAAAGATTAAGACGAAAATTCATTCTAAATGGGCGAGGTGAAAATGGTGGTGAAAGGGCGGAGTCATCGACATATGGTGAGAATGGAGGATAGATATTGCGAGTGAAGTCATTAATGAAAAGTAGGAGATAAGACAGAATCCTGAGGAACACCAAAATTGACAAAAAAAGCCGATATTGAGCGATTTGAAAGAAAACTAGACATAAGACAGCAAAGAGAAGGAGGAAACCCAGTTAAAGGTTGGGAGCTTGGAGAGCCGTGACGCGTGCCATACCCGGTCAAATGCTTTGGATATAAGCGCTACCACGCAATCTTCCCTTAGTTCCATGGGCGAAACCATAAATCAACAAGATTAGAAAACATATCGCTATTAGACCTCGAGCGCCAAAGCCATACTGGCGATTGGAAAGAAGTGAATGAGATTCCAGATGATCTAAGAAATGAAGAGTTGAGTAAGGATTCAAAGATCTTTGATATAATACAAGTGAGAGCTATAGGGCGATTGTAAGAAGGAGCAGATCGAGCGCTTCCTTTCGGAATAGGTTGGTTGCAGTGGCGTAACACTGAGGGAAAGTGGTAAATATTGAGACATAGAATATATTTGAACGAGGGAGGGACCAACGCAGAGCACACTCCCTCAAAACTCAGGAGGAATGCCATCAGGCTACCCCTTCTTAATTAACGTTCATAGATTTCAGGAGCCCATGCACCTGATCAAATGTAATCACAGGCAAAGGCATAGGACACCTGAGAGGAGGAGGAAGAGGAATTTAATTTGTATATTGATGGGTTATGGAAGATTTAGAATTGGGGGTGGCAGGGGAAAGTGTTAGAATGATGGAGAATGGAAGAGAGCGGAGGGTGCTCTACCTATTATATGCCGATGATTTGGTTTTATGCGATGAATCTGAAGAGAGCTTGAGAGGTTTGGTAGAGGGGTTTGGCAGGGTGTGTTAAAGGAGGGGTTTGAAAGTAAATGTAGATAAGAGTAAAGTTATGGTAGTGAGTGAGGAAAGTCCGCGGTGTGAAGTGTCATGCTTGATGGTGAGCAACTGGAACAGATATCCGTTAAAATATTCAGGATATATGTTGGATGAAAAGGGAACGGCTGATGTAGAATGTAGTAAGAAAGTTGTGAATTGTAGAAAGGTGGTTGGTGCAATTAAATCCTTGGTGGATGTAAAGGGACTAAGTTTTGACTCTTGAGTTCGCCTATGTTTTGCATGAGGGTTTGTTACCTATGTTAATGTATAGTAGTGAAACTATGGTCTTGAATAAGAGGTATAGGTTTAAGGCACAAAGTGAATAAGATGGACAATCTTAGGGGCGTAGTAGGTGTGAGAAGAATTGATAAAATGAGGAATGAACGCATTAGAGAGTTGCGTCGTGTGAAAAAGGGCGTAAATGAAGAAATTTTGAGACATTGAGATGGTTTGGTCATACGATAGAAAGGATGGATGATTGCCGGTTGGTTAAGCGGATGTATAATGGTGAGTGTATTGGGAATCGATCGGCTGGGAGACCAGAAAGTGGATTGGGATCGGATCAGAAAAGATAGATATAGATTGAAAAGTGCATAACAGGAGTGAATGGTAGATTTTGTGAGGGGGTATGGGTGTGGACTTTGCCCAGGGGATGAACCCCACTTTGCCAAGATACCACAGTGAGGGTCCGTCTCAGTCTCGTGAAGCCTCAGGGTGGATTTTTCTGATTTCTCACTGGGGGATATAAAGGGGACGATAAAAGGTGGTTGGGCTTTCTTTTCTGGCTTGCGTCATGTTCTTCACTGCACTACTGCATTCAGGTCTTGTGCTACACTTACCTCACCTTCAATCTGTGGATAGGAGGAATTGATAATATATATATATATATATATATATATATATATATATATATATATATAATATATATAAATATAATATATAAATGTATAATAATATATATATATATATATGCTATATATATATATAAATATATATATATATATATATATATATATATATATATATATATATATATATATATATATGTATATATATAATATATATATATATATATATATATATATATATATATATATATATATATATATATATACACTTGAACAAAAAAATCGACCCACTACCCACATTTCATATTGAAAAACATTAACTACTTTATGATATGTGGTTTGCAAGGT
Source organism: Trachelipus rathkii (assembly GCA_015478945.1). Taxonomy (NCBI): domain Eukaryota; kingdom Metazoa; phylum Arthropoda; class Malacostraca; order Isopoda; family Trachelipodidae; genus Trachelipus; species Trachelipus rathkii. The sequence continues at coordinate 52,945 of JABUQX010114696.1, forward strand.
CATTTCATTTCTGTTAAAATGAGACCACTTTAGCGGGATTACACCTTACCAACCTTTTTACAAGAGTAGGAATGTAAAGAAACGAAAAGAAAAGCGGAACTAAGGGAATTTGGATTTCAACCAATTTATAGATGATAATGAAAGAAACCTTATTCTTAACTTGTATACTCTTCATGTTCTGATAACTGCTTCCAACCGGTTTCTCACAAGCCGGAACCCAACGGAGTGTGCTCAAGTTGTTGTCTTTCACCTCATACGGCTTAGCCGATATTTTGTAACTTGACAGTGTAATTTAGGACGTTTAGTGATTCGTCGTATTTTCCGAAAGTTTCTGGAGACTGGTGAATTCACTAGGAGAAGAGGATCGGGAAGAGATCTGGCTACGAAGCTGCAAGATAACTGCTTCATCGTATCTAGATCTTTGCTCAACCGCGTGACGTAAGCGGGTGACTGTTAGTGAATGGACAGTGAAGAGAAGACTGGGGGAAGGGAACTTGATATCTCATCAACCAGCAGGCGATCTATAATTTACTTCATCGTACCGACAATCATGGCTTTGTTTTTGGCGTGAGCATGTGAATTGAATGTTGAAACAACTGCTGACAGTTCTGTTCTCGGATGAGACCTGGATTTGTCTCCGTGATATAGATGGAAGAGGATTGGTCTATCGTACACCCGGAGAGCGGTTTGTGAAGTGTTGCATAGAAGAACGATTCAGCTACATCAGCGGTTCTTGCATAGTCTGGGCTGGCATTTTGTTAGAAGGGAAACCTTCCTCATTTTGGTGTTGGGGAGAATGATGGACTTCGCAAAAGTTGCCTGCCGGCCCATCGGTACCTTGAAAAGATTCTTGCGGACCGTATCGTGCCTTACACATATTTTGTTAACGAGAACATGTTAATTCCTGATAAAGACAGGCCGCAAGTAGCCCATACTGTATGTCAGTACCTGAAGTACGTCTATATTTCGATCATGCATTGGTCTGTAGGTAGTCCTGACATAAACCCCATCGAGCATCTATAGAACGAACTGAAGAGAAGGGTTCGTGGAAGAATTCTTGTTACTACGTCACTGCGGAAACTTAAGACAGAGGTCGAAGAAGAGTGAGAAAATATACCGTAAGTTTTATTGCTACTTTGATCAAGTTCATGAGAAACTGGACGGTAGCAATTGTCGGGGCACAGGGGTTGACACAAGTTATTAGCAATGAATTTTCTTTCAATTCAGCTCTATTTCTCTGTGAAATCCAAATTCCCTTAGTTTCTTTTTCTCTTTCGTTTCATAATTTTCCATTCCTACTTTTGTAAATTGTTGGAAAGGGAAGTAACAATATTACTCATAAAATGGCCTCATTTTAACGGAAATGTAGTGACCCTTCAAACCATATATGTTTTTATGTAATATATTACATTATAAAATAGTTAATATTATTGAAAGCGAAATATGCCCGTAGTCAAATTTTTGGCTCTCCAGTGTATATATAAATATATATATATATATAAAAAATATATATATATAATATATATATATATATATATATATATATATATATATATATATATATATATATATATATATATATATATATATATATACTCTCATTGTGAGCCACTGGATCGAAACAATCTCCAGGATGTTTTCTACATGAATCGGAAGAGAGGTTTGGATATAATTATTCTTCAAATATAATGATATGAAGAAAGAGCAATTTGTGACAAAAAAAGATACATCAGTATTATTAAATGTCTGTGATTCAGCAAGGATATGAGAGAAGCTTTGTTGTATGGGTGATTATATATATATATATATATATATATATATATATATATATATATATATATATATATATATATATATATATATATATATATATATATATATATATATATATATATATATATATATATAACTATATATATATATAATATATATATATATATATATATATATATATATATATATATATATATATATATATATATATATATTTGTATGTATGTGTGTTTATATATATATATATATATATATATATATATATTTCTTTTAAAGAAATAACAAAAAACAAGCAATTTGTTTTTTTTTATTTCCCAAAATATAATATTTACTAGTTTATTTTATCTTAGAGCTAAAAAGAATTTAGAACTGTACTGTGTGTGTAAACTATAAATAACTAAATAATTAGTTTTAAATGGTTATTAGCTAGAAACGATGTTTGTTTGTTTGTATGTTTTCGTTTATTTATTTTTTTGTTTTTTTTGTTTTTTTGATGTTGAGAAGATGAAAAAAAATTGTGATATATAAGTAGTTCCAAACACTGACATCATTTGAATAATCTAATAATAATAAAAATAACTGACAGATTTGAATGACCTTTTTTAAAATATTTTAAGAACTCTTCTATAGTACCTAGTTGCACGCCTGATTTATTTAATCAGTTATTTTGAGCAGTACAATTAAAGAAAACAAAACTATTAATAATAATAATAATAATAATAATAATAATAATAATAATAATAATAATAATAATAATAATAATAATAATAGAAAAAGAAATATATATATAGAGTTTGTTGAAAAAAAAGCATGTTTTTTTTATTGCAATTTTTTACCAAACGTAAAAAATACAAAAAATAAAATGAAAAAAAAATTTTTCTTAGAAATTTATATATATATATATATATATATATATATATATATATATATATATATATATATATATATATATATATATATATAAAAATATATATATATATATATATATATATATATATATATATATATATATATATATATATATATATATAGTTTAAACGATTAACTGAAACATTATTAAACTATTTAAATCCATAGTTAACCACTAGTTTTGAGTTATAGTTTTGCTAAAATTCAAGCAACAAATGCTGGAGGGCCTATACTGAGGGAGAGAGAGAGAGAGAGAGAGAGAGAGCGGCATAGCTGCATTGTATGATTAAATACAATATTCGGTGTCTGCCCAAAGTACTTTACGTTTAATCACACTCATCTGTCAATAATATAGTCCGTTTCCATGGTAACCGAATTGATCAAGAGAGTTGCCTTAGTCATGTTTCTTGAAGGCTTGACTCATTCATTCGTTACTTAGTAATTTGTGATTCATAACGATGTGAATTGCTTTAGTTATTTTGCATGCATTCAAAACACATGCGTACAAACATACCCTGTAACATTTACTTGTTTTTTTTTAATCAAGTTGAGGAGGTAAAACTTGTTGTATTTGCACAAACCTCCAAATATTATTATCAATTCACGAAAGAAAAAGTAGGACAAACGCTTTCGATATAAGATTTAATTCTCATTAAGTCTTTTTTATCTTCAAAAAAGATTATTATTTAAACCAAGTAAGAGGGAAACACGTTTTCAACCCTCAAGTTGTTAATTCAGGTCTTAAGTAATATTTAACTCATCGTGCCCTATCCTAATTTAAAACGGGTGCGGATCCTGAAATAAATAATTTGGGTGCAACCGAAACTTGTGAAAAATTTAAATTTGGGTGCAGTCGAGTCAGATCAAAAGCATTAAAATATAAAAGGGTTCGGTTTAGAGTTGGATGAGGTAATTTTAAATTTTATAATATTGAAGCTATATCATTTTAAAATGATAGAGCCTCAGCCAAAGTTGGGCGCGGCCATAAAATACGACCAGCCCCTCAATCCCGATATAAAGTCTTTTAGACTTCTGGTAGAGCGCCCTTAATAAATAAGTCGTATAAAGCAATCATTGACCTAATGGTTTTCTAATTTTTGATTTGTGAGAGAAAAGGAGTGATAAAATCCCATTCAGACCCTAATGCACCACATATACATGTGTCGGCGTTCGGAAAATATATTTAATGAAAACCGCAGGGAAAAAATTATGATAAATCCATTTTATTTCAATTTATTTTATTTTGATGTTATGTTGCGGCTGAAATAGTGTAATTTAATGTGATAAATTCGAAACGGAGAACAACTTTTGCAGTCCAAAGATATAATAAGCCTTTTAAAAATAGGTTAACAGGGAAACGATGTTACAAACCAAAATGGTTTTCTAAACGGTTTTTTTTTTTTTTTTTTTTTTTTTTTAAAAACTGCATAGAAAAAGTCATTTTATTCTTTTTTTGTTGAAAAAAAACGGCATAGAAAAGAGTAATTTTTTTTCGCTTTTTGTTTTTGTTTTTTTGAAAACTATTTCTTGTAGGAATTTGATGGAACAAACATCATTAGAAAGAACCCGCCAAAACATTTCCAAATCTACAATAACATTTAAAATCGGTTTAGTAGGAAAAAAAGTTACCCCTCATTTCCGATCTTGCACAAAAATAATTTAAGACAATTTTTTTTTTGGTGCGGATCATGATGAATCCTACATCAAAAGACATACCTGACTCAACCATTAAAGCTGCTATAAAGTGAAAATAAATTGTGCAGAAAATAATGAAAAAATTATAAAGCGAAAGTGGCAAAAATACAACACAAATATATATATATATATATATATATATATATATATATATATACATATATATACAGATATATAAA
>JABUQX010114697.1:0-7500 GCA_015478945.1 Trachelipus rathkii
TATATATACTATACCTTCTAATTATATATATATATACTCATTATTACTATATATATACATATATATACTATATATATATATATACAATTATATATATAATTTTTTATTATATGAAAATATAAATGTTAGAAGAAAGGAGTAAGGAGACGCAAAGATTATATAATAAAGATATATAGGGATGTTATGAATATGTTGTTATTCTGTTTGAGAGTTGTTTAAAAAGGAAGGAGAAAAAATGGGATGTGTGTATGAGATGTTTTATAGTTTTGAAGATAATTTGTAGTGGATTGGTTTAAGGTTGAATAGTGTTTTGTAGTTTTGTGTAAGTTAGTGTGATTGGAGATATATTAACGAGTGTTTGGAAAGGATATTCCAATGTGATGTGTCTTATTCGGCTAGTGTGTGGAATTTGGTGATCATTTTGCGGATGTTTTGTTTAATTATGTTATTTCTGGTGATCTGAGTATAAGTGATTTACATGTTATGTAGTAAAAAGTTGTTGAACCGGAGGAGTTTATGAAAAGTTATACAAATAACCTAGATAAGGAGAATATATTAGTGAAGAGTATATTATGAAGATGTAAGTAAGAATAATACTGGTAATAACCAAGATAAGTATCTTGATAAATAATTATATGTAATTCGACAAATAGAATTGGAAGGGAAATAGATACCATAATAATGATGAAATTGGATAGAATAAAGGAAAGATTATGATAGTTGCTAACTCACTTGATATGGAAGGAAATAATTGAAAATTATGGTAAAGTCGATTTAAAAATTGGTTTCATTGAATTTAAGGAAAGGGTATCGGCAATGTGGAAAAGTATTATATGTACTAACCCAGAGAAAGGAATTTATGAAAATTATATAAAAAAGTAATAAGTGAGAGAAGAGGGTTCTTTTTAAGTGACTAATGTAATTTTCATTTACCTATTAGATAAATTTACGTAATCTGACTAATACATTAGAAAGGGGTAAAGAATAAATAAAAAGAGAGCAGAAGAAAGAAAGAGAATTTATATAATTTAATATATGATATAAAGCTGTATGAGAAGTAGAGGAGAGGAAGAGAGTAAGATAAAAGGTGGTTAGTGATTTTTTATAGATATAAAGAATGGGATTTTAATGTTGGAAAGGTGTGATAATATTTATGAAATAAAATAGTAGCAAGAATAAATGAATGAAAAATAAAGGTAATGATATATTTGGAAATAAAGAAAATGGAATAGGAAGGAAATTAAAATATTGGAGTAGAGGAATAGAAGGATTGAAAACAATGTATGAAAAGAAGAATTTAAAAGATATATTAAGATGAAGAAAATTAATAAGAAAGGAATTAAAAAAAAAAAAAAATAGAGGCAATTAAAGGTATGGAAAATGTAGTAATGGAGATATAGTTTTGGAATGTGGAATGGTACAGATGAAATAAATATTAGAAAAAACAAGGAAAATACTCATGAAAATAATTTAAAACAAGGAAGCACGTATATAATCGAGAGATGAAGGAGGTATGGGAATGCCACATATAGATAAAATAAATAGTAGGATTAGCAGAATATATAGAAGGAAAAGGAACCAAATTCATTGGATGGTTAAAAGAAGCATGAGATGTGTAAGGTGAAATTAATAAAAAAAATGGAAAATGATTATATGAATTTAAAATAGATATAAGAAAGAATGGATGGAATGAGAAAAAATAAAAGGAAAGAAATAAAGAATTTTAAGAAATTATAAAAAGAAGAAAGAAAAGGAGATGATATGAATGGGATAAGAATTGACATGACTTTTAAAATCTTAGGTAATTAATTCAGGTTACTGCTCATTACTAGAATATTGTATGATTGATTAGGAAGTTTATTGAAGTTTGTATTTAGAGAAGAATTATGATTAAGTATAGAAATTGTGATTAAGATAATATTGGTTAAAATGTATATTAGAAAGACGAAACTCAGGTATGAATAAATGTAGGCATTGCGTAAGGTAGGGAATTGAGAAATTGTGAGAATAAATTGTAACATATGGGAAATATTATGCATGTGGGAATACTTAAGAAAAAAAATTTATGTAGAATGAAATTTGTCTGAAATGAAAATTATATTACATATCTGATACACATAGTAATCAATTATATAATAGATGAATTAGTAAAGTATATAATCCATCTATAAATTTAAGTTTCATTTTGGAATGAATAAATGAAATATTTGTAAACAAATAATAGAATAGGATAATTGTAAATCAGTTAAAATAAAAAAAATGTAAGTTCAGAGAGGTTGGAATATGTGATGGGAGAAGTATGATCAGCATAAGAAGAGAGACAGAGGATAATAAATAACACCATGAGTACATAAAGTATATTAACAGATAAAGAATAAGAAGAAATGTAGGAGATGGAGAAGGGAGAGATAGTGCGCGTCGGTTGTATGATATATTTGGAGTGGTGAAAAACTTAGACTAGTCGACATCTATACATAGAAAAAGATTAATGTGAAGAGATAGGAAGAGAGGAGGGGTATTACGTACTGGGGATTAATAGTGTGGTGGTGGATGTTGAAAGGTTTCTGGGGAAGGTTGTCAGAACATTAGATTGTTAAGTAAGAGAGGTGTTGTTCTTATTCACTAAAAAAATAATTATATAGCCTATTCGTTCATTATTTATCACATTACCTCCCTATACATTTACTCACTTTTTTACTATTATATTTCCCGGTACCTCTTCCTTGATTACTACCCCTAATCTCACTTTCACCCTTTTACTATTTACTACCTTACCTATTCCTTTCCCTGCCTCTGCCACTTTCTTTACTATAGTATTAATATTTCACCTTTATTATCTTATACTTACTATTTTATACTCCACCTTACCTTTTATTGACCCTACCCTTTTACTACTATCTATCTACTTTATATATTTGTTAATCTCCTAGTATCTCATCCCCTCATCCTTCTCCTTATACTATATATTTACTATTTTAAGCTTACTATTTATCAAGATCCTTCTGTTTATGCTTCATGCTAGATAGCCCCGGCTCCAATATAGCTATCTGTACATACTATATACTTCTGCTTATACGTTACTATCGTATATTCTTTATTATTCTATTCATTATACTATCATTATCCTATCAATATATGTATATATAATATTATATCATTCACTACTCCTATACTATAATACTTTCCTACCTATATAGTTATATATACTATACTATCAGTATATCCACTTCCTTCTTACTACTTCTTCTATTTATTATACCTATTTACTTTTTATCCCGTGACTCACTCTACCATAGTTATCTATTACTATCTTGCCTATTCTATTAATATTTACTACTCCTTCGGCTATGGAACCGTATATCCTTACCTGATATATTTTCTATCTTCGTACCTACGTGGATCTCTATTTATATTATATATATAATATACCTTACTCATCCTTTATTTTACTTCTACCTTACTCCCTATGAGTATCTCTTTATTATCCACTGCTAACACCTACCCCTATGATCACTATATACCCTTATATATATATATATATATATTATATATATATATATATACGCCTATAATATCTATACTATATATATATATAATATATATATATATATATTATTTTAGGATAGTAAAAAATGTGTAGTATAATGCTATTATGATTGGTTACAATCTTAAAAGAAATTACTTTGTTTAAAATTAACAAAAATTCAAAGCAATTAAAATATATTACTCATACCGTCCTACGTTATATATATCTGACGCTACTCACTCTTTATACTACTCACTTGCTTCGCTTACTAAACACTCTCTCACTGATTTTTACATATATATACTACTTAGTATTACTGCTCACTATATATTATAGTATCTACTATAAAGGTCCGTCCTGCCCCTGCCAACTCTCAAAAATTTTCTGTCTCTAAAAGGACCCTCCATCTCTCAAAAAGCATCGGATGATTAGGTTTGTGCGTGGGTTTGGTTGTGCATCGTATCTTGCAAATTTTTTACGTTGTTCGTGAGATTGGAAATTGGTACCCATTGATTTTCTACGTAATCTATAACCTAATAATAATAATTAATATAGACGGATAAGTTTTTTTCTTCTAATAATTAGTGATCACATCGTTTTTTATTAGTGTTAATATTAGTGGTTATTGCATAATAAATTGTTAGTGATATATTTTTTTAATATAATTATGTCGTTAATATTAATCTGTTCTATTCCTTTCTTTCCGAATAATTTAGTTCCCCCTTTCGTTAACTCGTCTAGTGTAAGTGATGAGTTCAGATTTCCTTTGGTCTTTAATGATTACTTCAACGTCTTATAATATTTAATGTTATGTTTGTTTTATGACCAAAAATGAATAATGATTGTCATCCGCTTTCCTTCCTCCTTCTTTTCTTCTCTTCCTTCTCTTACGTGTTCTTATTACTGTTGACACTACTCTTATTCTGATGTAAAGCTAGGTATGCTAATTTCTGTTACAGTATTGCTTTCTCGTATTTCTCTATGATTATGTGTGTAAGTATTTATGTATGTATAGTATACCACTTTCTTATATTTCTCTTTTAATTGCGTCATTCTTTTTCTATAATTTATCTCTTAATATAAAGCAGAAAGGCAGTAAAGTGCGTAGACGAGAGCTCGACAAACACAGTTTACTTGTGCCGTGAGTTTTTGATATATGGCAGGGTGGGAGAATATTGAACGCTTCTATTTGATTGGGATTGGATCAGCTTTGGTAAATTATGTGAGGTAAAATAAATTGAGGTAATTACTGCTTCGGAGCGTAAGGTGCGCTTAGTTGTAAATCATTTAATACCTTTACCCCTATTCACGGTTAAGCTTATTCTACCCTCACTCCTTTCCAGTTTTACTTCTTCTATACTCTCCTCATACTCCTTCCTATATGTTATCATTACCTTCTTATACCCTATAATTACTCTTCTATTACCCATATATATATTACTATATATATACTTACTTGCCTAGTATATAACTACCTACTAGTATAATATACCTATTAACTACTACTACTATATACTTATTACTACCACTGTGTGTCTCGTGTGTACTTGTGTGTGTGCAGTGGTCGGTGTGATTGTGTATGTATAGGAAAGTAATAATCATATATAATACATACTAATATATACCTCCTCTTCAATACTCTACTATTTCTTAACTTGCTTTCCTACTACTACCTTTTCCTTCCCTCATTCTAAGCTTACTCGCTACGCTTCCCTCGGCATATCCTCCTCCCTACCTTATATTTACCTGCTATCTTTACTTAGCTTATTATTCTATTAATCTCTCTCTCTTTCTCATGTTCTTGGTATTATCTATTATCTCTTATTCTATTTTATCTACTATTATTCTCTCATCTTTCATGGTTGGTATTATTTTTCTTACCTACTTCCTTCATCATTTTTCTATTTCCTCTTATTTATATAACTACTATATTATATAGTATTTACTACTTTTATCTACTTCTACTATATATACCTTATATATATATCTTTATATATATATTATATATTTACTATATATACTATATACTATATTGCACTCTATATTACTTATATTTCTTCTATCGGCAACACTTATCTATTAATACTATATATCCTTATATATACTATATATATATATATTATACCTATATATTATCTATATATCATACTAATACTACTATACTATATACTATATACTATATATATATATTCTATATATATATATATATATATACCTATATTACTCCCTACTTACCTATATACTATTCACTATATATATAGTTATATATATATATTAATATCTAACTACTATATATCTTTATACTATATACATATTGAATAGGATATGAGTGAAGTGTGGTGTAAATGTAAAAAAAAAATAATAATATATATATTTTAATATGGGGTATAGATGGTTAAATGCAAAGAAGAAAAAGTAGAATAGATATAATGGAGTAAGAACAGTGAAAAATTGTTAGGATTATAGTTTATATTTTAGTACTTTTTATTCACTAAGTTAGTTTTTATCACGTATCACAGTAGGAATTCAGATATAGTGGATACTTCAGTAAAGTATACGGGTTTATTGTTGGACAGACTGGGAAAATACAAAATTAAAATTAAACCGATTATTATTTGGGACTCTTATTATCGTAATCTTACAAATAATTTCATAATATACGGAATTAATTTTATCGAATAATATTTAATATTTCTATGGTTCAGAGTACGATATATCAGTATATACTATATACATAGAAATTAAACAAGACATATCATGAACAATAGATTCAGACATGAATGAAACCCCAATTAGAGTATATCTTTATTTATTCATAATTATTTACAACCGCTCATTCATTAAAACCAGAAATTTATAATGAGTTATTCTCTCTATTTTATAAATTATTACAAATAATATATAACGGCTCCCTCTCCCTCCTCCTTAAGATTGTTATCTGAAAACAATTGTATTTAGATATATTAAATTATTATTTAGAACGATAGTTCTCAAAAATATACGCTAATTAAAACGACAAGGTACACTCAGGATATACTACTTGCATGCTAAAAACAACAAGGCGGCACACACTACAATGAACTTACGTACTTTTAACATCAATACAAGAATTTAAGTTGTCACACCTCTTACACCGTTTCACTGCACGATTCAGCGAATTTTCTCTACTCATTGTCTGCATGGCATGCGTTTCCCTTTTTAATTTCAACATATAATTTCTAGGAATATTTAGAACTTGCGTACAGCTTGTCCCAGCTTTGCTCACCATCACAACATAAACACATATATATATATTCTAAGTGTATCCACTTATATATATAATATACGTATATATATATATATATATTATATACCTGTATTATATATTATAGTAATATTATTATATATTATATATTATACTATATTATATTATACTATATTATAGCTATATATATCGATATATATTAACGTATATAGTATATATATATATATATATTTATATATATATTATATATTATCATTATATATATATATATTGATACTATAGTATATATACATATATATGATGTATATTAATAATATGATATTTATTATTATATATATATATTATATATAGTATATACTTATAATATAATTATATATATATCTATATATATATGTATATTAAATATCTATTATGTATATATGTATATTAAACTCGTATTATAATGATAATATATATTATATATATATATATATATATATATTATAATATATATTATATATATATATATATATATATGTGTATATATATCTATATATATACTACCATATTATATTTATATATATATATATTATATATATATATATTTATATATATATCACTATATATATATATACTTATATATATATATATATATATATATATATTATATATAATTATATAAATAAATAATAATAATAATATAATGAATAATAAATAATAATAATAATAATAATAATAATAATAATGAATA